>CAUZXS010005653.1:0-107643 GCA_963585895.1 Sepioteuthis lessoniana | reverse complement strand
ACGCAAAAATCATATGGTTACAAAGATCGGCTCTTCATAAACAATAGTATCAATAAGAATTGTCAATAAAAACAGAAAAATCCAAGTGTGGTATGGATTGAATACGAAAATACCTTCTGAGAGCGTATACCGCGAACAGATTCTAAAAGTTCAAAACAATTTTTAAATATCCCCTATTAAAATAAAATTATAAAAATGCAATATAGAAAAGTAGCCAACTAACCGCAGAATAATTCATTGAAATGGTATGCTCAAAACTAATAATCTGAACAGTAACAACAGAATTCCTTGTAAGGACACATACTTTATATCTCTAAGACCTCTCTTGATAGAACTTAAAAAAACACAGACTATGGTTATAAAACTACTACTAATACCTTAAATTAACTTTTCTATTTGGACGTATCAAAGGTACAAAATATGTGGGAAATATTGAAGCAAATGATACTCGTCATACAGTAAACAGAGAAAAATAATTGATCTATAAGAATATAAGATAACAACGAAGAACCAAATTAGATACAAGAACTGAGCTTATAGCAATATACACCCTGACAATACCAGTCCTGACTTGATATTTAGACTGAATGTTTGCAAAAAATTAAAAAAAATAAGATCGATTCTTAAGTTAGAAAACTAATTATCTACCACAGAATCCCTCTCTCAAGAGCCAATAGTGAATGCCTCTACATTCAGATAGGAAGTAGTAAAGCAATATTAATCCAACTAGAATTGACCTACAAGATAATCGCTATGGGATTAAAGAAATAATTAAATCCTACAATAGTTTGGATGTTACAGTTAGTTAAGACACGAGAAACAAAAAATCAATACATTCAATTGATAAAAACTTCACACACAAAAAAGATGACATAAAAGATAAAGGAAAAACATTTCTAAAATATTTAATGAATGCACAAGGACTAAATCACTTAAAAAATCCTGGAAGCAAAAGAAAAAAATTGTCAATACACACAACTTCTTAGAAATGTTTATAAAGATATATTTAACACTAATCTATGTCTGAAAATTGCTTAACTGAAGACCAAGACAGGGAAGCTAATGAAAGCAGCACAAGACAATAGCATACCAATTAGAAACAAATAGGTAAGCACCATAAAGACGAATAAAACCCAAGAAGTAGATTGTACGAATAAAAAGAAAAACGAATCAAGTGGCAATTTAGAATCCGGTTGCCTACTCCTGAAACTGATTGAATATGAGGAAGGACATTCTAATAGAGAAGATTGTATTTATCGAAACGTCTGTAAATACTATAGAATATTTGATTGTGAAAATGGTATAAACACTAATCAGAGCTAATAAGAGAAGTAAAAGAAGTTACTATTTACAAGGAGTCAATTGCTGTGCAAACAGATCGAAAAATAAAGAGCAATAGATCAAATATATTAAGTTAAGAAATCACGAAGTCATAATATACATTTTAAAAGTAACTACAAAGATCTAGGAGATGGAAGAAATTGTCTACATAAATATTTATACATAAAATAGCATTAAACTGAAGTTTGATCAAATCAATATGTCGCGGTGTAATCTTCATCGAATGATATATTGAAGCATCCTCATATTTATAACCAGCGTCAAATTTATGTGTGTGTCATCGTGGTGTAATGGTTAAAGCGATGGACTGCGGAATCTTAGTAAACGAGTTCGTACTCCAGTCGCGCTGTTACGTTCACTTTCGGTTAAACACCCTTGGGAAAAGTATGAACCCCCTTATTCTCTCAGCTATGGGTTGAATAGTACCACTACTGTTCTTCTAGGAGAATGGCTTTGTCATTAAATAATTTACAGAGGTTGATATGCCATTAAACAAAGAAACTAAACCAAACCAATCTATGCAAGATATCCATACATATACGTTAATATTATTATTACTGATGCATCATTAAGTTCTTTGTGTTGTTATGGAAGAGTGGTTTGTCTCACATCTATTTTGCACAGTTCTTATTCCGGTAATAATCGTTCCTGATAAAACGTTTAAAATATCTGATAACAGAATAAATTGATGTTATTGATTTCCAGTTATTCCGAGATGAAAATTATAAATCTATTTGGCAGGATTAGTTGAATTTCTAAACTCTATTCGCTATAGCCTATATCCGATTTCTCCTTCCATATTTATTGTGCAAGGAATATTCACAAGAATGGCTACGGTTGTCTTCTCCATTTACAATCGAAATTGATATTACTAAAAGAAGATGGTAGCTCCACATAGTATAGTTTTCAACTCAGAGATTACTATTTCCACGAGTGGCAGATAAAGTTATTTTATAACCAAGGTTGCCTTAGTTTTTTAACTCTTAGTTACCGATGGAAAAATGGGTTTCTGCTTTGTTTTCACAGTCACACACACACACACACACACACACACACACACACACACACACACACACACACACACACACACACACACACACACACACACACACACACACAAACACATATTTTCTATGATATAATTTGAAATCCGATCACTCATTCCAATGTCAGTGAGTTTGGTCGTTAGAATGTTTTCTCGTCCACTCCTCCATACATTATTCAAGACCATTTATGCAGAGAAAATATAGATAATTTTCCAATTAATTCGTTATATTTACATCGATTAGGTTTTCCCATTCTGATCATCTCATGATCATAATGTGAACTTGCATCACCAGTTTATATATATATATATATATATATATATATATATATATATATATATATCACACACACACACACACACACACACACACGTATATATATATATATATATATATATATATATATATATATATATATATATATATTATATATTGAAGTTCTGATGAAGGTGTTGACGTTGACTCGAAATAAATTCCTCACCTTTGGATTACTTTGTTTTTCTATTTTCTCCAGACTGTCGTATTTATTTCTATTTTTTACTTTTATATATATATATATATATATATATATATATATATATATATATATATATATATATATATATATATATATATATATATTGGTACCAATAAAATGATGGTAGTTTGAATGAAAGCATAGCAACACTCAGGAGTGGAATTTACAAGTTTTAATTCATAAATTTCTTCTTAACTGGAAAACAAAACTCGCTCGATCATTTACACTAGTTTCTATATATCATACGCCTGTTAACATGTCTGATTATACATGATGGCTAATAATGATGAATCATTCGCAGACGAACTGATCAAAATCTATGGATCATTTAAATGAATAAACAATCTGACTCAGTCCGAAAGGAACCGGATTATTTCGGCATCGTTAATGACGCTTATAATAATCTTTTCAGGAATTAAAACAATAACATTTTATACAAATTCTTTCCTAAGAAATACTGAATCCTAAAATATCACTTTTTATAATAGATGTCTTTAATGAAAAAGGGAAAATGTTATTTAATAATGAGCATAAGAATATAGACTTAAACAAGAAAAATAATGAAAAATTAAAATTTCTATTCTTATCCTTGATAAATGATGAATACTTTTAACATCAAATTAAAATTAGCGAATAATCCCACTCTGATGGAAAATAAAACGTATATATCATTGTGATTCATTGTTGTGTATTGCTACTTGTTGCTACGTGTGTTACTATGTGATTCAATATGTCATTTATTATCTCTATTTTAAGAATATGTTTATCTTGAAAAAAAAAAAATTTCTCAAATTCATCTACATCCATCCAATCCTCCCTATTAATGTTTTCCTTTAACTGAATTACACATTGGTCAACCAGTTATATATACTAATTTTGATATTAAAGCAATTTATATAGGGATAGACAGAAATAAATTTTGGTTGCAAGGGGTGTATCGATTTAGAAGATTTAAAATAAAGAAATTTCCGACTTAATCTTTGAGATGGCGACAGCGACAACAATTATTATATGAAAATCTAAAGTCCTGGCATTACAAATTCAGCTCTTAATGTGACGAAAACGGCCACAATATTTATCCAAATGATTCTTTATCTTCAATTACCCATTAGAAAGTGCTTCATAATTATAAGTTCAATATCTGTTGATTTTATGAAAATCATGGGTAAGCATTCATAAAGTAAATTGTATTTATTTGTTCTCTTTACATTTGAGTAAGGTTGATATTTTTAGCGTAGGAATTAGGCTGCCTGATAAGATAACCTTATTGAGGGATCAAAACTACGATAGCGAGCTAAGCGCTTACTTTGCCTGCCAAAATGTTATTATTCTCAGGTGTAGGGACAGCTTTGCGAAAATAACGTACAAAATCACTACGTTTTTCAAACACACATTTATACGTAAATCTCTTTAAATAAAACACATTGAGTAAATGATCTCTCACGTTTTCCGTATTATTTTAAGAAACACGAGAAAACATTATCGTATTTATGTAAAAATATCTTATTTCAGCTCAATCCAATTTGTTTTAATCATATAAATGTTTTATATTCTGAATCTTTCAGGAAAGTGATAAAATGATAAAAATAAAGAACGAAAAAAAAAAAAAAAGAAATAATTGCAAAAAGCAGCGTAGGTTTTATTTAACAGGATTACTGGATAATGGTAAGATTTAAATTACGTTAACTGCCACACTTTATATTGCAGCAAAAAACATAAGAATAACACCGACATTTATCATAACTCACATGTTACAAATATCGTCGAAATTTGAACATTTATAACAATCTCTGACGGCCATTTTTCATATTAGAAAATATAGATAACAAAATCATCTGAACCCAGAAAATCATAATAAAAATCAGATTCTGTTTTTATTGTCTCGAGCTATGTTATATGGCTTAATAAAGGATAAATAGTTTGTTTATCAAGCTAGACTGACAGTAATAAGATTAAAAAATTAGCATTACACATGTCTTACAAAAGAGTTTTCTTTTTAAACATTAAGAGGTTTAAGAATGTTTGCAAACTGATATAACAAAAAATCTACTTCACATTTAAAGATAAAATATTTTGTGGCTTAAAATTTAGTTCTCCTTGAGTAATGAAAATAAAATTTAGAAAATCATGAGATCATTGATCTTTATACTTAAAAAAAACATGCCTCGTAGAATTCCTATTTTATATGCTTAGTTTGGTTGGATTAGGTTTTATAACATATCAACCATTATTCATATTTACTAAACCATCCGCTCCGGTAGGATATGACACAAGGTAATTTTTTTAAGCGGAGTTTAAAATATCAGCCATTATTAGTTATTTTATGCTAAACCCTGATTATACATATATATATTAAATCTATAGGATTAAAAGACACATTTTGTTCATATTCTTTAACGAATCTGAGCTCTTTTTGAGCACGCTGTCAAATGGTTTCAAATATTCCTGCATAAAAGACAATTTAACATCAGTATGTTTTTGGCACACATAGTTTGTTAGTAATTTTACTATTAAATGCGTTAAAACTAACTTGTGTGCTCACTAGTATTACTGTTATTTCTTGAGTGTTAAATGATTTCAATCCTTATTATCTAACTCTAATTATTCTGTTCAATATTAATCATTTATTTGCAAAGAGTGAAGTATTTACAGGTATTGCTTTTTTACACTAATCATCTATTCAACTTTACGAATTCGTTTGCACAGCGTTAAATGTTTCCAGCTATTGCTATCTATCACTAACAATTCCATTAAAATCAATCATTTATTTACACGCAGTTAAATGATCAAACGATTTTATTTTAAACTTTTCAATTTTGCATAAGTTATTTCTTTGAACTCAATTTAAATATCAAACAGTTCTGTTCGACACATTGGTAGGGCCTAATCAGACCCTACCACTCCGAGCTAGCGTTGACCCGTGAGCGATATCAATGAAGTGGTACTCCTTATTCCACAAAGCTTCAGCATTACTGAAGTCTCGCTATTAGATCATTTAATGACATATCAGGGCACTAGTTGATGGGGTCTTACCCCTTTACAGTGATGCAGTCGGTGTGTTCTACAGTCCCAGTCGACTGGGCTAGATTTTATCTGCGTTAAATATCCATTGGTTGAGTAAGTCCAAGTTTAGCAAGCTATGTCGATATGTTCTTAACTGTTCATATGTGTGCCTCTCTTTCTGTCATTGTATTGATTTTTCTTATCAATCGGTTTCTTTGCACAGTTGACTGGGGCTGTAGAATACGCCGACTGTTTCTCCTTAGAAGGGTTAAACTCCCAGACGAGTGTCCTGTATCTGAAACAGAACAATCTGATGGTGAGGTTCCAGTAATGCCGGAGCTTTGGGGGATCCAGAGTACTCCTTCATTGCCATCGCTCTTAGGTCCACTCAGGCCCGGAGTAGTAGCAACTGATAGGTTCCTATCTGTGGGTCAATAGAACTAAACTCTGTTGGTAGAGATGGAACTGTTTTTACATTTAAACTGCGTTTTTATGCTAAACTGAATTGTTTAAAATAGAAATATTTTGATATTTAAACTGCTTAATTATGCTAAACTGAATTGCTTGTAATAGAACTGTTTTGATATTTAAACTACGCGATTCAGCAAAACTGAATTATTTGAAAAATATTTTTACATTTAACTCTTTGTATTACTCAGTCGGCTGGAGCTATAGAATACACCGACTGCTTTTCTTCAGAGGGTTAACCCCACCAACGTGTCCTACATATGACGCTAAATAATGCTGGAGCTTTGGGAAATGTGGAGTCCCCTTTTACTGAACCTGACAGAGTCCTATCAAAGGGTTAAATAGAACTAAACTGTGTACTTATGCTAAACTGAATTATTTTGAAATAGGACTGTTTTGACATCTGAACTACGTACGTTTGCTAAACTGAATTGCTTTAAAAAGAAATGTCTTGATATTTAAACAGCATAATAATTCAAAACTGAATTGTTTGAAATAGAACTGTTTTTAACATTAAAATTGTACTTAAACTAAACTGAATTGTTAGAACTACAACTGTTTTGACATTTAGCTGTGTTTAAACAAAAACAAAAAAATATATACTTATACTAAACTGAATTGTTTGAATTAGAACTGTTTGACTAAACTGAATTGCTTGAAATATAATATTTTCACAATTACACTGAGTATTTATGCAAAACTGAGTTGTTTGAAATAGAACTGGTTATATGTATAAAAATGGATTTGTCATTAAATAACCAACAAAGATTGACATACCATAAAACACAAACTGTCTGTCTCTTATATATATATATATATATATATATATATATATATATATATATATATATATATATATATATAACGTATTTCACAAAAAATATCGTCGTCTTTTTTAAAGCGATAGCGAAACTAATTTAATCAAGACAATTAATTCTGAACATTCCATTCAAAGAATTAATAAGACTTTTTTAGTTGAGTTAAATGCACGAAAATATGATGAATAACATTGGCATTTAACAAAGATAACGTGAGAAGGTCTTTCGTTCATTCACATTCATACTATAATGACTTTTATGGACCATATTCGATATACGTGATTTCTCTATAACAGTTGATAGAGCAAAATTTACATTAAATTTGTCTTTCACACTCTTATAACATGCACAAAATACTTTTGTCTTCAGAAAATGACAAGGCAGATATAAAACATAGAAAAGATGTTCAAATGACCTTAGTGCGTGACAAAATCATTTCACCCGCCTAGTAATATTTTTCTCTTAATACAGAGTTGGCATATAACCAATATTTGTTAAAAGAAAATTTAAGTGGGCGTAAAGTATACCCTTTTATTTTTGAATTTGTTACCAATATACAACAGCATATACATCCCTGTATAAGAATTTATGAGTGTGTTTAGGCATAAAATTAATATTCAAAACATGTTCAAATAACTATGATGGAATCTGAGTATTGCAATGTGTATTGATAGTTTTTAACTGAACTGACCATTCAAAAAAACTATCGATCTTAAAGTCATACATAAAAACACATACATACGATCAGTCGACTAAAAAGATTAACAATAGATTTAAGATAGGAAATTCTTCTTCATAATAGTGGAAATATTCACCAGAGAAAGAGCTATATCTCTATTATTTTAAAGGAAAATGTCGATTTCCTCTTCTGATAAAAAATGTAAACAAGTCTTTGATCTTTTAAATTACATCGGGGAATTTGTTGCGTCGAAGTTATTTTTATCAAGATGGAATTCGGAAACTTTTGGAAAGATTACTGAAGATCAGAGCAATCACAAAAAATAGTTTTAGGATTAATAGATGCTATTATTGTTTGACGCCTTGCGAGATTTTCACTCAAGCAATTGCTGGTAGTCTTTCATGAGAGATTGAGTTACAGTCACGTGAAGTGTCCAGGAATCTTCAGAGAATTCTGGCTGATCTCAACAATGGAGTAGTCTTGATAGATTTGTCCTCTGATTCCCAATATTTACAAACCCCCTTTCAAAATTTAGGGACAAATCTAAGCTCACTAAATACAATTGCTCCCACCGGCACTTTCACGTTCCACAATTTTTGGGTTCTCTGGCAACATCCAAGCATTCGTCTAAATTTCCACTTACTTTTCTGCACGGTGTATTGGAACGAGATGTATTAACGACAAGTACTTTTTTACTTTATTACTACTAGGTCTGGTCTCTTAGCCGGGTTAAGGTGATATATTTGTATCTCGCTTGTAAGATAATTTTGTGCGTCTCATTCTCTTGAACTGGCTTTGTATATACAATTTGGTAATGTGGTCGAATTTCAGTTTCTTCAAAAAAATTCCCTGTGGATCACCTCTTCCAGTCAGTCTTGCATAATCATGAACTCTTTCTGCTAGTTTTCTGATTTTGCTTATATGATTAATCGTTTCATTTTTTTCCGAATAGCTTACACTTGCTAATCTTTCATCTTACCTATTTTTCTTCAACATAATAAGTCCTTATATCGTTGTTTTTTCTTGCAATTTGAAGATATTCATTTTGAAGCCACATCTAGGTCTTCCTAAGGGCAGTTTTGCCAGTTTGTCACTTGAAATATCTTTAAAGTTGTTTGTCTTTTCATTTGTTTCTTGGTTTTTGCTATTTTTTTTCTGTCTGTAGTTATGTAGCAAATACGGCATTTTTTATGTAGTACTTGTACTGAATGCAGCCCCTTCGCCTAGAGGTAGAGTGTTCGCCCATGGCCCGAGGTTTGTTTTGATTATTGGTTTTTTATGGCATATCAACCTTTTTAGTTTTTTTAAAGCCAAATTCTGCCTATATATATATATATATATATATATATATATATTCAACCGAAGATGTCTAAACGAATACTTTTGTAGGTAAAATTTTCTATGAACAGGATTTCATTTATTTGCCCAAGTTTAACCAGTTTAACGAAGTCATATGTTTTGGTACAACTCTGTTTCTCTCAAGGACAGATCGTCATCTATTTTGACGTTCTCGAACAGATCGGTTAAACTATTGATTTTGAAAAATTACAGCGAAGGCTCTTCATTCTATAAGAATGTTTTTTACCGTGCAAGTTGTCTGACAGGTCAAACATGGCCCGAGAGACTGGGGTTCAATCTCAGGTCGAGTCATACCAAAGACTCAAAAATGGTGCTTCATATCCCCTTAAGCATTATAAAGTACGTAGCAAGGATAAAGTGGATCAATACAGGGAATGGAGAAGCGCCCTCCCCAACACCTCAGTTTAGTAACATTTGGAAAGGGAACTTTTCGGGTTACCCTCGACTACAGTCATCAACTTTACTTACTTTACTTGTATTGATGTATCTACACAATCCTTAAAACTGACGAATAATCTAAATCCTTTTCTTGACTCACGCAACGTTCCTATCATCAGGCGAATCGTCTTCAATTTCTTTGTTTTTGTTCGATTTGTCCACATTCTTTCCTTGTCCATTTCCAGAATGGTCCCGAGGATCTTATAAGGGTGAAGTCTGCCCTGGTGTTATTCACTTTGATGAGATGTTGGCTGTATAACTGATTTCGAGAAGCTTGACTTTCTACTGAGGAATATTTTCTTACTTTCTTTCACGAGCGATATTATTATTATTATTATTATTATTATTATTATTATTATTAGTAGTAGTAGTAGTAGTAGTATTCCTAGCAATTTATCACACCAGCGTTAGCTGATGGTCTTTTGTCTTCAGGATTCTTCTCAGTATACTGACCGACATCACCAATGCAGTAGTTTTGATGGCCTCAACCCGTCTTCAGTTTTCCCACTCATCCAGCTCCCATAAAAAAGTTTTCGGCAATCCTTCAAGGTGCACAGATAAAATTGGTGTCACCGTCACCTTTCTATTCCATAGCCTTTTCAGTTCTCTATGAAGGTTTCAATATTTTCTGTCTTTTTTTCGTTTTCTCTTTGGTCGATCGGGACGGCTACGTCAGCTGTTTCGCAGGTTCTTTTATTTTTAACTATCACTAGGTCTGGTCTTTTAGCCTTGATTAGGTGATCAGTTCGAACCTCAAAAACCCTGAGAATTTTTTACGTGTCATTCTCCTGGACGGAATCTGGGTTGTGCATATACCATCTGGTAGTAAGAGCAAATTAGAATTTATTGCCCAATTCCCAGATATCACCTTCCTCACCCATTCATGTCAAGCCTTGTTCGATTTTTGTGCTAGTTTGTTGCATTTGCTGATTTTTGTTATTAATCGTCTCGATCATCACGTAACGTATAATTTTAGTTCTATTGAGTCTTATCTAATTTTACTTTAACTCAGTTCGTCCGTGTAGTGTTGTTTTGTGCTGCTATTAGAATATATTCAGTTTCTCTCTTAGAGTTTCCCTTACTTAGCCATGTCCTAGTGTTTTCGGTTAGGATTTTACTTGTTTGTCGCTTGAAGTATCCATACAGTTGTTTTCTTCCTATTTTTGTTTTCTGCTTGTTGTTCTATTGATTATTTTGCTGTCTTCGCTGTTTCTGGTTACTGTAATAAGCCCTTCGTCGCTCTTTTTTATGTATAGTTCCAGTCCTTGTATTGATACATCCACGCTATCTTCAATGCTGGTAAATCCTCTTCCTCCTTTTTTCCCTTGACACATATAGTCTTGCTATGTTATCTCTCGGATATAAAGCCTTATCCACTGCCAGTAGTTTTCCTGTTCTCCTACCCATTTTACTGAGTTCTTTTCGTGTCCACTTTAAGATGGTCCCGAGTCTCTTACAAGGTGAATAGGACAGGTATTTATCCCTTGATAAAAGTCCTGCCGCAGAGTTTGGTTTCGAGTAGTTTTCTCGCTTGTCCCTTAATATTTTTCTTCATTTTTTCTTGTTTGATGGTGTCGATTTCCAATATTTTCAATTACTAGTAAGTTTCTAATTCTCTTTTGATTTGGCAAATCAGTTCCTTCATTTTATCCATTCAATTTCTGTACAAGACTGATTGCATTTCACATAGCACTAATACCCTTGGGAAAGGTATGAATCCAATTATTCTCCCTCCAGCTATGGGTAAACAGTAGGGCATACTTGGTTCTTCAGCCCTTGGTAAGGCAACTAGTCTAGAAGAAGGAAAACTCTGAATTCAAACCTGTTAAACCCCGCTTAAAAAATTGACCTTGTGTCATATCCTGCCCGAGCGGAGGGGTTGGGTACATAGGATCAATCTTTTTTTAAAATTCTTTTCGTTATCAATAGGCCACATTTTTCTCTGACAAATTCCATTCCTCTATCCCAACTGTATATTCATTTTGTTTGAATGAGAGTCTACAATTTTTTTCATCTTTTGCAGACAATTTGATATTGTCCATGAACATTAGGTGCTAATTTTTTTTCTTGCTATTAAGTAAATATGAACCCCCCCTGTGCATTTTCTCAGCATTTGATTTTGTATGAACCTCAGTATTATTATTAGTAATGGTGAAAACTTATTTTCTAGGAATTTACCTCTCTGTTATCGGATTAATATTTGCTGGGTGCGGTTCTTTTTGGATGGTCTTTCTGGAGTTGGGTGTTTTTTTCCATAGTCATCCATTCGGGTATTTTTGTTTCTTCTAAGTTCAAGGGCCAACCAAGGGACTTTTTGAAAACCAGTGTCTATGCAAACCATAATCGCCGTGCGCTTTCCATTTTTTTTTACTTTCTCTAGTATTGCTCCGTGCGATTCAAAGTGTACTATCGCCTGAGGACGTTCCTTGAATCCTTATAATTATTTTTCCATGTTATTTAAATATTCGGCCTTGACATTATATTCTTACGCTTCCCATATTGTACTCAACATTATTTAGTTTCTTTTGCATCCGGCTGTTGTTATGTCCTCGTGCATTCGCCATTTTCTCAGCATTTACCTCTCCGTTATCGGATTAATATTTCGTAGAGATTTCTTTCGTAATTTTTGGAATCTGTTGTTTTGCTTTTATTAGTAAAGCCTGTCTCGGTATCTTTAAAGCCTCCGTTTTTTCATCAATATTTTTTGCTTAATATCATTAATACTATTATCATTCCTTGTGAGTTTTTCAACCATCGTTAGCTAATGGTCTATCACTGAAATTTGGATGTCAGCAAATCTCCTTGGGTCTCGACGACTCTCCTCATTATTTTGGCTGACCACAAGAATACTGTAGCTTGGATGGTTTTAACTCGTCGTCCGATATCCAATTCCTCCAGACCACTCTAGCCTTTGGAGATCGTTCCAAGTACAATAATTACAATTTACATCACAGCAAGCTTCAAGCTCCAGACATTTTTAGTTCTCTGGCAAAATCTTTGTATTTGTCGCTTTTTTCGTTTTCTTTGGTTATCGTTGTTATTATTATTATTTACTCATTAGAGTTTTTCACATCAGTTTTAGCTGATGGCCTTTCACTGGTGTTTGAGTGACAGCAAGTCTTCTCAAGTCTCCCGGAGTCTTCTCAGTATTCTGGCCGTTCTTAATAATGCTGTAGTTTGGATGGTCTCCACTCGTCCTCCAACTTCCAAATCCTCCAGTCCCATTAATAATTCTTTACTTACTGTACCAAAAGCACAAATAACAATAGGTACAATTGTCACCTTCACGTTCCATAGTTTTTTCAATTCCATAGCAAGGTCGAGGTACATGCCCTTCTTTTCTCATTCTTTCAGTTTTATTCGGTGATAAGCCGGGACACCAAAGTCTACAATTTTGCAAGTTCTCCTTTTTTTTGTTGATTATTATTAGGCTCGGTCTTCTGGCCGAGATTAGGTGATCCGTTTGTATGTCGAAGTCCCATAGAACATTAAGTGCTTTATTTTCTAGAACAGGTGCTGGGTTGTGCATGTACCATTTGTTCGTCTTGTCAAATTCAAATTTCATGCCCATCTCCCACTGGATCACGTTACCCACCCATTCGTGTCTAGTCTTATACTCATTCTGTGCTAATTTCCTGCATTCACTTATTATGGGATTGGTGGTTTCCTCTCTGTCACAAAAGAGCCTACATTTGTAATTTTGTTGCATCTTATCTATTCTCGCTTTGATATGAATGGCTATCTGTTATCTATCGTGTTGTCAGGATCGTTTCTGATGGCTGTAATCAGTCCTCTTTCGTATTTTTCTATGTAGTCCTCGAGTCGTTGTATCAATGCATCAACACTGTCTTCAGTGCTGGCAAGTCCTCTTCCTCCCTCTTTTCTAGATACATATAGTCTGCCAGCATTGTCTCTGGGATGTAATGCCTTATGGTTGGTAATTAGTTTTCTTGTTCTTTTAACAATTTATTCAAGTTAATTTCTGGTCTACTACAAAAAGGTTCCCGAATATCTAACGAGAAGTATAGCCCAGGTATTTATTCCTCTGGTAAGGCTTCTACTGGACAGTTCTATCTCAAGTAGTTTTCTAGTTCTCCTGAGATATTCTTTTTGAACTTTGTCTTTCATATCCACTTGTTTGATAGTTTCAGCCAGCAACATACCCCAGTATTGGTAGGTTTCTTTTCTCCGAGCATTCTAATCTTGTCCTTATTTGGTTGTTCCATTCCCTCAGTCATATGTCGTTTGCCACTTTTCATTACTAGCATGGCACATTTTCGTGGCGATTTTTCATATCATTGGCTTTCCATTGAATTCTGAATTATAGGAAGTCTCCTTCTCTCTGCAATTTTTTTTATAATTATTCTTGCAGATTTTAACATTTGCTTTCGTTTGGATAATCTCAATTCTTCCTCTGATCACTAGTTCGTCCTGTCCCTTTTTCAGGTTTCAGTGAAATGTTCCAAGCACACCAGCTATATTTGTGCAATTGTCAACTTCATGATCGACAACGTTTGTTCTCTCCAGCAATATATCTATTTATTTAAAATTGACTTCAATTTTAATTTTAACAATAGCATGAAATATCTTTATAGATATGTGGACGGATTTAAAAAGAAGTAAACACCATCAACATTTATGCACTGAAATTAAGAAGAAACCGTTTGTTGCATAACCCACCAGAAAACGTAACATATTCAACTAGCAACCAGTGAAAACGAAGACATCGATGGCTGTTACCATCAGGCAACTATATTACTCGTGACTATGAAGCAGAATTAGTTTAGGATATTTTCCAAAAATGCACCCAATCAGAATTGGCATGAAGTAATTTTATAGTGGGTGACAGGAACAAATTGAAACACAACGTTTCGTCCCTTGTACATTTCACTTCCGAGGGTTCTTAGGCACTGATTGATCATCGCAGTCTTGTCCATTCAAGGTGAAGGGAACACCAGTCTCTTGAGCAAAGGTCCCCTGCTAGTAAGCCAAAATTCATGTCTAAACCACTCGGTAAGAATGTAAAGTGGTGTCTTCGTTTTCAGGTGATACCCTGTACCTCCGATTGTAAGTATTAATTCTCTTGGCTGTTTGGTTATACATCTTATCATTTAACATGATTTTGTTATTTAAAGATAGCAGTTTCAAAAGAACAGGTTCAACTTTAGACGAAGTTTGATGAGTTTTATCTTTAAGGGTTTTCGGACTATTGTCTTCATCTTTATTGTTATTTCCACACTGTTTCGGCCGATACGTCCTCAGGCCTTCTTCAGGTGTTTGTCGAACTTGGAAACCTTCATGGAATTTCGAACGACATCCTTTATTGAATCCACGATGGTCGCCTGTTCTGATTCCGTTAGCCATAACTGAGTACAAGTGTTAAGTATTCCTGTATTGTAACTCACCTGCAGTTAGGATTGAATCTGCAACTTCCAAATGATTGTTTCCTTAGAAGGTTAGGGACCCAACACCTATAACTATTACGCTATATATCCAGCAGGCGACCACCGTGGATTCAATAAAGGATGTAAGTCGAAGTTCCGAGTAGGTTCCCGAGTTCAACAAACAACTGAAGAAGGCCGGAGGACATATCGGCCGAAACGTTTTGGAAAGTACAATAAAGATGAAGAAAATAGTCCGAAAACACTTAATGATAAAAAAAAACGTTACACTTTAATGCTTAGTGTTAGGATAATGACATCTTAACAATCCACCCGAAAATTAAAAAATATAAATGTTAACACATAGACGAAAATTTAAACATAACTTCCGACTATTTAAGTAATACAAATTACCACAGCTATATTGGTTGACAGATATCAGGAAAAAATATTGTCTTATAAGATATATAAATAGAATGTATTCTATTACAAACCGAAGGAATCACATTTCGCATAAATATAATGTATTCGTTAGAATATTAACATAGTATAAATAAATACGTCAAAAGGGAAATAATCATCTTATACTGACGTTGTTATAAAACTTTGTAAGATATATGACTATTGGACATGAAAAAACACACTCCTATTCTCACGCACTCATATTCACTCACACGAGCCTTGAATAAACGTATACATACATCTGGACAGATATACATGCCAACAGAAAGAAATAATTTGTTTTTCAGTTAATGTGACTGATTTTGTTTAATTGTTTTAGATGATGACGAGAATTAATATAATAGTATTTTGGTCTCAGAACTTTGCAGCCTATTTTCTAATTTTGTTTGGAAAATTGTATGAAGTAATTTGAACCATTAATATAAACAATGCTAAGTGTGGAGTCGTCATTTCATATGTAAAGAGGAAAGCAATTTCAATATATATATATATATATATATATATATATATATATATTTCAAAAGAGATGAGTTGGGAATAATTAGGTTTAACAATGTATAAGAGGATTCTTATAAATTTCCCGGACCTCTTTTTGAATAATAATTAACATATAGAGTGATAAGTTTCCATCAGAGTAAATTCATTTGATGGGGAAAAACCTTAACAGACCCTCATTTGGGTATTATAAATTTTTTTCAGCTGGCCACTCGATAGGAGCAACCAGCCTCTTCGGATAGCCATCAAAAAAGGAAAAGAAAAAATACTGAAAAAATATTATTTCAATGCATTCTTACTCGTTTGAAAGAAAAAGAAAAAGAAAAGAAAATTAATAAATTTAAAAAAAAGTATATAGGCTAGAATTCGGTGTCAAAATTAAATGTTATGCCAATTTCTGGTGTCATTATAAATAACTTTATTATAAACAAATAAAGATCTGTTGAATTTTTCTTCCAATTATATATATATATATATTGCTCCTAAATAGTTGAGCTCTCCTTGAAAAAAAAAAAAACAACTAATTCTCGGATGATTTACCAACTCGGAAATGGATACTTACACTCCAGAATATTCACTAAAGAACATCCCTTATCAGTCTCTCCATGCCTTTCAACTGACACTTACTGAGAAAATTGAAGATTTCATCAAGAGATTACGGTGGAGGATATTGTTCTATCTAGAACCACAGGAGGACAATAACTGTACTAAAAAAGAAGTATACAACCTCAAATCTCAGAACACTTCTCCAAATAATAGACGATTGGACCCTTTTGAAGCTGACTTGTTCAGACTAATTAAGAAGGTAAAATTTAAGTGAGAAAACAATAATTTTCAAATTAAATTAAGCAGAGACATAAAGCGACTTAAATCTTCGAAATGTATATGGGTGAAAGCCGACAAATCAAGAAATATGTACAAAGTTGAACCCTCTAAGTACCAAGAAATTTTAAATAATAAAATTACGGATAATTATAAAATTGATAAGGATAACACGATAGAACAAATAAATAAGGACACTTGCAATTTCGCAAGTAAACTACATATGAACGATAGGTTAGGGAAATTCCAAAAGAAAGATGCCTACATTCTATTTAAGGACCATAAACTAAATTTTATAAATGAATTACAAACTAGATTAATCAATCCCTCTAAAACAGAGTTAGGTCAAATTTCTAAAAATATAATTCAAAATATTGTTACGAATGTGAGAGAGGCTAGCCTTAGTAATCTTTGGAGAAACTCTTTTGATACCATTGAATGGTTTAAGAAGATAAAAAACAAAAGTAAAGCTAGCTTTATACAATTTGACATCATTGACTTTTATCCGTCTATAGCTAAAAAAATCCTAATAGATAGTATCAACTACGCAAGAGAATATATAGATATAACTAAGGAACAATATGATATAATATTAGCGCGTAGAAAAACTGTCTTAGAAAATAATGGAACCACATGGATAAAAAGTGGACCTGTGAATTTTGATGTCCCTATGGGGGGATACGACTCTTCCCAAATAGCAGACCTTGTGGGTCTATATATATTGCATGTACTAAATAGAATTATCAATTCAGATCAAGTAGGTCTGTATCGATGTGATGGTATAATCTATATCCCGAATAGTAATGGCCCAAATAGCTCTAGTATACAAAAGAAGATTAAAAGAGCCTTTAAAATAGAAATATCATCAAACAATAAGATAGTCAACTTCCTGGATGTGACCCTAGACCTTTCTAACAACACCTATAAACCTTTTATAAACATGGACCAGTCCCCTTCATATATTAACATCAATTCAAACCACCCTAAAGCTATAATTAAACAAGTTCCAAAAGCTGTAAATCTAAGAATAAGAAATCTATCAGCAAACGAAGAAATATTCCGAAAAGGTATTAAAATGTATATTGATGCACTAAAAAATAGCGGGTATAAAGAAAACATTACCTATAAAGAAGAGATGGTGCCTAATGATAATAATAAAGAAATAAATAAGGAAAATAGACGTAAAAATAGAAAAAGGAAAATAATATGGTTCAACCCCCCGTTCTGTAGGCTAACTAACATAAATATAGGAAAATATTTTTTGAAACTAGTTGATAAACATTTTATACACGGAAATAAACTACAAAAAATATTTAATTGAAAAACGTTAAAAATAATTAATAGCCATAATAAAAATATAACTAAAGATTTTCCGGATCAAATAGATAATAGAAATAATAATAATAATAATAATGATAATAACGGTATAAAAAAAGAATGTAATTGTAAATCCCGAGACAATTGTCCTATGAATGGACTATGTAATTTAAATAATGTAATATATCAAGCTATAATTTACCCTAAAGAGAATATTACAGATAAAAAAACTTATATTGGGTTGACGTCCACGAAATGGAAGGAGAGGTATTCAAACCATCAATTTACCTTCTCCCACGAACACCTAAAACACCATACGGCACTATCGAAACAATTCTGATATTTAAAAAAAAAGGGTTAACCCCCTAAAATAGAATGGTCTATTTTGAAAAAATCAAATACACCAAATAGTTTTGACGGTAGATGCAATTTGTGCTTAGAAGAGAAAATACATATTTTGACACATAAATTTCCTGATAAGTTATTAAATAAAAGAAGTGAATTAATAGCTACATGTAGAAATAAGAAAAAAATTAAACAATAGACTAAAAATTTTTTAAAAAACATAGAAATAAATAGTGAAACCAGACAAAAAACTAATCCAATATACACACAAGGAAAAAATAGGTAACTAAATAAATAGAATCGAACTTAATATAAGCATTAATATTTCTCTTAAAAGTTAATTATCGAACTTAACATGAAAAGAAAAGAAATCAAATAAATAAATAAAAATGTTGAATTACCATAATTATAACTGAGGGAAGAATTTTGAAAATAAAATAAATAGGTAAATAAAAAACGGAAATTCAATAAAACGAGGAGGTAGCTCCTTAATCTCTTCTCCCTTCCCCTCCCTCACCCACACGTGTCTATTCTGTTTTATTTATCAATTGGATCTGAAGAAGTCCTGTTATATTTTTCTTCGTATTTTTGGTTCACACCAGAAACGAAAAAACAGGATGGAAATACATTTATGATCCTAAAATAACCGGTCTTTGGTTTTTTCTTTAAAGATATATATATATATATATATATATATATATATATATATGTGTGTGTGTGTGTGTGTGTGTGTGTGTTATAGACTCTCCATTTTATCTTACATTTTTGTAATTGTATGAACACTTGGGATGCCTACGTAGGATATTAGTTTATGTGGGTATATTTTTGGATAGAACCAGCCACACATCTTGAATAAGCTGATAGCTGGTTTTTAATTTTGTTCCCCTTGATCCGTTTCTCTATCAAATCTTGAGAGGCTTATATACTTTACTACTTTTCTCAAAGCTGTTTAATAACCTAATATGCCATGTCCTTTTTTTCATGATATTTTTTGTAGCAAATTCGAAGAAAGATTTTATAGTTCACCTTTCTAGACTCCTTGTCATGGAAAGAAAGTAGTACAATCGCTAGTAAGGTTTGGTTCGTTGTAAAATAGTGACATTAAAACATGTATTACTCTCTAGTAATCTGTCAGCGGCCATATATCTCCTACAGATAATGTTCCTTTTTTTAAGTTTAACGTTTAGCGTTATCATAGCGTATTTGAAATGTGAAAAAAATTGATCTTAGAAATATAATTATTTCTTAATGGTATTAATCTATCATTTATACCACGCACATATATGTGTGTGTGAGGTAAATTTGTGACCGTAGTCGAGGGCGACACAAAGGCCACCTAGGTGGAAGGAAGGTTGCTACTCCTTTCCCTTGCTTGATAAACTTTACCCTTGATACATACCTTATAATGCCGTGTGTAAAGCAAAAATGTGAAAAATACCATTTTGTGAGACGTTGGCATGACTGGACCTGGGATCGAATTCGGTCTCCATATCCTGTGGCGACCGCTCTATTCATTAGGCCACAATTATAATCTGATTGTTTAACAATAATTTCTACCTCACAAAGGAATAAACTTAAATTTCTTCTCCAAACATAAATTGCACCGATTTGCACCATTATCTCATGGGTCTACTCTCATTAGTTTAGTTCTCTTTATTCGTTATTACTTTTTCTTTCTTTACACTCCCACACATCAGTCGATATCATCGAGTTAGTTGCATATTTTCTTTTTCAAGGAAGATTAATGGTTATTATACCTCTCCATCCATTGTTTCTACATTAGTCCATTATGGAGACCATCAAGTTCCTTTTATGATTTTACAGTTGTTGACTATTCAAAGATTTAGTTAAACAAATTAAACAGTTTTATTCTTAAACGTACTTCCTATTCAATTGTTAGAATCGGGATTATTTTCATAATCTCTTTTACATAACTTTATTTCGTATTTGTTTATAATTCATTTCAGATAATCTATTAAGGTCTTACTAATTTCATTAAATAGTTTTGGGCCTTTTATTGTTGTGGAGATGTTTATCAATCCATTTGAAAGTCTTGATTTCTACTTCATTTGGTTGCTTTGGGGTTAAAACGTATTATTTTTCATCGGGATTTTTAGACATTTTTACTTTCATTAAAGGTAAGCCTGTCATACTCATATCCATATATTTTACAGTTGTTTCGTTTTCCACGTTTTCTGATAACCAAGGATTCACTGACATATGTATTGTTATTTGATGAAAACATTATTTATGCAAAGAGTGTTTAATTCGTTTTTTTATGGTTTCAAGTCCATTCATTTTATGCTGAATTTTACTTTTATGATATTTTAACCTGTTTCATATTTATTTTTAGTTTTGATCTCAAATCCTTCGTTTTAAAAGCCTTAAGATATTTTTCCCAATTTAGTCAGTTGCCCTTTAACTAAATTCATTAAAAATCAGCCTCCGATTACCTCCAAAGATTACAATGTCCTCTTTTTTAAAATTATCTCTCCTAAATATTACGATAAATAAATCACAATTTGTTTATATACCCTGGCTCAATCAAAATTCGAAATTGACAACATGAAATTGTTTTGTTGTTTATACTAATCCACATATCGTCCTTATTGAACAACATGGACCTTGCAGAGTATTTTATAATTTCTATACTTCACTCGTATCAATATGTAATTTGACTGATTTTAACACTGTCCAGGATAAATTATCTTGTGAATGTATAGAAATATTTTCTTTTTGGCAATATTTTCTATTCGGCAATATTTAAAACAATTCGATACTAGTTTCAGGATCTTTCCATTGAATAACTTGCTGAACTTCTCAAGTCAAATGTCTATTTTGTCTAATATAATTTGCTAATGCCTTATTTTGTTGGGTCAGATTAATTGTCTTGATGTTGGTTTACTAATAAAATCATCTTTATCATTTTTAAGAGTTATAAACGGTGATTTTCGCAATGCGGTTTATCCTCTAGTCAAAATTATCTTTAAGAGTTATCTATTTAGCTTGCACATTGATACTATTTTAATATCTGATGATATCTTCAGAGAAAATAGTTGTTCCACGTCGTTCTTAAAATTGATTTTGTATAATGACTAGATTCCAATCTATAGAAACTTGTAGAATTGTCCACCTGTACAACCATTAAAGCTGAGAGTTGATTGTTCCTTTATCCTCATTTAATGTTTTCTGGAAATCGTTGTTGATCGTTTTAGCTTTTAATTCATTTAACGAATTCTCTGATTTGTGTTGGGCAACTTTCCGATAGAAGGCCTAATTTCCTTCGTATACCAACTTTTCCCTTTAAGAAAAAAGATATTTCGCATGTCACTTTTAAAAAAAAAATTCAAATCCATCCACAAATATTAATTTGTATTATCATTTCTTCAAAATTAGCATGTTTTCATTGAGCAATTCAAATTGAATTTTTGCACATTTTTGAATGGGAACATTTTATTTTTTAACCAAATATTTGATTTCTTTTAGTCTATCTATATATATATAAGATCGTGTTTTAATCTACTCCACATAAATAACCACGAGAAGTACGTGTTTTTTCTCCGATAGCAACAACGTGTAATCTGCAATCTAAGAGAGAAGATTCTGGTCAACACCTTTGTCAGAGAAACCAATCAAGGTGTAAGATTACTAATTCAAACCATCTACAATTATATCTAAGATTAATATACAAAGGTAAATTCCATTGGTATGCTTGGGCAAATTTTAAATTAAATGAATGACGAGATGGAATATGTATAGGCAGATACCTTTAATTAATAAAAGTTTGATTACATCCTAAGTTTCTAAAAAGTCATTTTTAGTTTTACTTCGCTCCCAAGGAAACAAATTAAGTCACTCGCCCAAAATTCATTTAGACTGACGATTTCAACCTAATCCAAACAGGAATGTACAAAAAGGAAGGTCTAAGGAATACCTCCTATTCAATTTTTGTCACCTTCAGGGACTGAATCACAGTAGAATGACTTAATTAAAGAAAAGGTCAAAGAATTTTAAACATTAGTCCGATGAAGAATTTTTAGTTGAGGAATTGCGATCCAAGAAATGAAAATGGCGGTTTTTGAATGTTAATACTACTTCTAAAATGCATTGGTTTCTGAAGCCTTAGAATGGGATTTCCAACGAAACATTTTTAAAAAATGAGTCGCCTTTACTCAAACAGTCAAGCAGAAACAAAAATGTCTTCTTTTAACTTTAGTACTTATAACACCCAAAAGGCCAAAATCGTTGTATTGATTTGTGACACAAATAATTCAAATATGCGTATTAGAATGTATGTATGTATGTATGTATGTTGTCGTTGATTTTTAATAATTACTTGATGTCTTATCTGTCATTATGTACGTACTATCTGTAATATATTGATTTCATCTTTGCATCCACACGCACTAATTCACAATAAACCCTTCCCAAATGTTTCATGCACGTTTCATGCATGTTTCTTGAAAATATCGGTTTCCACGAAGAATATAAATAATGGTATCCCTAGGGGCTCCACTTAACAACTAACCTTTTAAAAAAAATGAAAATATACACAAATATGGGTTCAATATATTTTTAATATATTTAACAAGTGATAAATTTATTCGTGGCAGTAAAGAATTGTTCTTATTTATCGCTTTCAGACTAGTCATCATGATTCACAATGCAACAATGACGAATAAATAAAGGTAAAATACAAATAAAACGCCTCTTGTTCAGATTTATGTGATATCTAACCATGATAAAGGAGAGATCTATGGTCACAATGGATAATTCTAAAACGGTAGGGAAATATTCATCCACATCAAATAAAGTAATGTATTTCTGCGTACATAGCGAGGAATTTTATTTATATATTAAAACAAATTCTCCGTCTGAAACCATTTAACAAACTTGTCTGAAAAGGTCAAATAACAAAAGGAAAAGATTTTGAAGAGAAAAATATTTACATACATTTAGAAAGAAAGTAGAAATAGATAGAAATGAAACAAAAACTAACTTTCTCGAAAGACAAGGAGGAAAAATACATAAAGTCGAGAATGGACGGGAAAGTGGAAATGTGTTATTTTCATTTTGTGGGATACTACTACAACATATATATATATATATATATATATATATATATATATATATATATATATATATATATATATATATATATGTCTGTACGTGTGAGTGTATGTGCATATATTTATAAATGGAAAGAAAAAATATAACATAGTTGTCTATTTTTGGCTACGGTTTCGCATATTAATCTAAATCATCTTTATCTAATAAGTTGTTAAATAATGGTCAACGAAAATAAATTGAGATTAAATGTAGTTTAAGACCGAGAATCGAGAAGCATTAAATCATTAATAATTATAACATCAAAGAATCAAGTTTTCACTTGTTTTTTTCCTAAATGTATTTATTTTTTATCTCATCCATAATCCTTTTTTTTTTGTTTCTTTTTTAACTTTAGTGAATATTATTTTATTAAAACCTCAATCTTACTTGTGTCTTTCCTGAAACTATTTCTACCTACTTCACGTTCTTTTTCTCATCTTTCCCTTTCAAATTTCACATGTAGCCATAATCATTCAAAGCAAATACTTATTTTCATTTACTCTCTTTCTCTAGTTATATTACCACTTACAGTTGCCTTGTGTTATTATCAGTGAATCTTAGACTGCAATGATTGAAAGGGTGAATTATAAAAGTGACCACAGACAACACGATGCCATTGCCTTGTTAGAACGGAGAGAAGTAAAGGAAATAGGCATTAGCCAACGTTAGAAGCGCTTGACCCGATTACGAGTGATTCATCACACACCAGACGAAGATTAAAGCAATTTGTCGAAAATAGGAAAAACTCGTTGGTTTGAATTAGTGATAATGCACGCCTAAGGGCGATGCTTTTGTATTTACGAGAAGTAGCAAACATTGGAAAGCTGAGAAAAGGAAAGAAGAAACAATTGTTTAAACAAAGCGAGTGAACAAGCAACATTTGAAGGGATATGACGTTAAATATAACAAAAGGATCAGCTGCCTTCATAATTAAAAGAGTATTATTGTATTGCAAGGACAAGATTGTGTCTTTAAAACGTTTTGTAGCATTTTTAATGGATAACTAGAATTATCAAAAACTATTATATTTCTACAATAATTTATAAACACAGACTCTTAAACAAAGACATGACAATTATGTTTAGAAAAAGATGACAATGTCTTTGAAAGAACTATTTAAAAATTGATTTGAAGCATTTGCTTGGTCAAAATATACTTGCATAACAAAACACGCAACAGTTAATTAAAAGTTTGGCCCTTTCTCACGTGGATATAAGATTTCTAAGAGAAATAAATTGAAAAAAGGGACATATATTCATCTTTAGTGAAAGGATAACTGAACAAGAAGAAAGAAATGCTTTTGAATGGTATTAACTCAAGATACACACATTTCAGTTGTGTTTAACGTATTGAAGTCTAAAATCTTACAGAATATTGTAAGAACAGACAAAATAATTGGAAAACTCGGTGGATGTAGAGAAACAAACAGCTCAGCTATACTTGGCAATACCATGACTGGGCTGTTTGATATTGGTTTGGCAATCAATTTAAAAAAGGAAACCTCTGAATACAAACCAACTGGATTTCGCTTGAAAATAGATCTTGACTTACAGCCGGCTTGGGGCGAATGTGTTATGTAAATACAATGTAACCTCAAATTGTCTTCAATATATCAGAGGATGAATTATTGAAGACCAATGGATGTTGTTGATGAGGTCAAAAAATTTGAGCAAATAATTAAGTTTACGAAAACTTTATGGTTTCCTGCTGTATAAGCTCTGCGAGAATTGTTGAGCCATAAATTTTTAACATTAGAGTTAATTGCAATCTATTGAAAGAAAATAATTGGCTTTAAATAAAAAAATGGAAAGACAAGTTATGATATTTTATAGATATTTTACAAACCATTCTGCTATATCATCCCACAAAAATCTATAAATTTTGAATTTTAAAATATAGTGATGTTCAACTGGACTTGCATATTAGCACCAGAGCACATGTTCGATAAAGACAAAAACACATATTCTACAGGGAATATCTATCCTTATAAAAAGACAGATTTTAAGATGGGTTTTTAGACAATAGTACACAGCGGCATATGGAGGCAAGACTCTTGTACAGGAGCTTTGGATAGTGTAGAATATCTTGTTCATTGTTATTAATATCATTTCAACTCTCATCTTTAGATCTGCTTTTGATGATATTTAGAATATTTTCACTACATTAAAACATTGGCTCTTGAAAATTAAGTGTTTATCTGCAGCATATGATTGTAAACTACATTTTCTTGCTTGCAAGTGATTTGAAGTTGTAAATCATATTTCAGACCATTAAATTGTGTACAAATTCTTTGTATCAGAGATAATTGATAAAAAAAAAAAGCCAATTGTGTTTTTAATTAACAACATTAACAGCAAATATTGAACTGAAGATAAATAATTGTCAGATAATTATCACTATTAAACATTTGAAACAATATTACTTTTTGCATTTAATTGGTAATTAGATTTTCTGTTTCCTTTTTAATCAGTCTTCGAGGTGTTGTATTGATAAATCCACACTTTTTCCAGTGCTGATGATTCTTCTTCCGCCTTATTTTCTTGACGCATATAGTCTGTTTATATCATCTCTGGGATGTACAGCCTTGTGCATTGTCATCAACTTTCCAGTGCCCTGGTCCATTTGTCTGAATTCATCCCTTTTCCATTTTTAGAATGGTTCCGAAAATCATTCAAGTGTAGCATAACTGACCTCAAATAGAACGTTGTAATACTCCAGGTCTCAAATAGGCGTTTCAATCTTTGAAATTCTACCTAGCTTTGTTTTGGGATTTTTTTGGTCATTTTTGCTTTTATCTCTACTCGTCTGAATGCGTCCATTTCCAATATTCCTAAGTACTCGTGAGTTTCATTTTTCTCCAAGCGTTCTGATTCTTTCTTGGTTTTTCCTTTATGTTTCTTCGGTTATTTGCCTTTTCTGGTTCTCACTGAGAGCAGAGGAGATTTATCTATGTCACATTCCATTCCTGTATCCTCACTGTATATTCCTATTGTTTGTATTACAGTCTCCAATTCTTTTCCCTTTATTTGCATCTATGTACAAACGTGATTATTCTTTTCTTGCAATTTAGTAAATTTGTAGTCCTCGGTGCATTTTCTAAGTATATGATTCAATGGTATCATTACTATCACGAATACTAATGGTGAAAGTGGATCTCCATGGACGATGCCAATATGGATTTTCACGCCAGCAAAAATGTTCCTCATGCTGTATGATTCCCTTTCCAGTTTTTCATGATTTTCGGGGTGAATTTTATGACTTAATTTGATAAATTTAACATTTCAGGTAGTCTACTGTGGGACCACATAGTGGGCGTTTTTGTTATCAATCCATGCGATTACTACGTTTTTCTGCCTCATTTTGTTCTTTTTGAAGATAATCTGTTCATTTTCTTCCCTTGTGGCATCTTTTTTTGTTTTTCAGGATACAATCCGCGACTTGCTTTCGAGTAAAAGATATTCTCCCTAATCCATGCTGTTGGTATTTTCCAGGTCATGGTGAGACGCATTATCGGTCTATAGTTACCAGGTATGATTTTATTTCGAGTGTCTTCCTAGATTAGATTTGGCTTCCCCTTAATCATCCATTAAGGTATTCCTATTTCTTCTAAGTTCAAGAGCCAGTCGGGGGTGGGCGGAATATTTTAAAAAACAGAGTCCATGTAAATCATCATGGCCTGGCATTTTCAAATTCTGTTATTTTTATGGATAGCCCTGCAGGGTTCTGGGTGTATTATCACTCCTGAGTATCCTTCTCTGTAATTCTTTTACCATGTTATTTATCGATTCAACCTTTCTGTTATGTTCTTTCCGTTGCTATACCTTATCCCAAAACTTATTTTCCATCCAATTGTTGGTATGTCCACGTGAATTTTCCAGCAATTTCTTGTAGAATTTTCTTTCGTTTTCTTTTTTGGGAAAGTTTCACGTTTTCCCCTTACTTAGCATTTTCGCTCGTCGCAATTTTTTTATCTTTCTTTCTAGCCTAATTTCCCGTATAGGTTTTGTATTCCTTTTTGGGTTTCTCAGGGAACACCAGTTTTATCACAGGATAATTTCGTTCCATCATGAATTATATTGTTTAATTCAGTGATGTTGTCGTTTGGGATTTTTGGTAATAATTTGTTTAGCTTTTCCGTTTTTGCTTTGGATTTTTCCAGCCTTGGTTCTGGAGTGATGGTGATATTGGCTTCTTTTCAGCCAGAATTTTCTTTATTAACTCTAGATTTATTTTGTCTTCGTGTGTTCACTTTGGTTTTGTGTGGTTGTGGGTGTGCGGTATTTTGTTGTTTTTTTTTAATTTCGTATTTCAATTCTAGTTCAGGTTGTGGCGTCTTGTTATTTTTTCCTATTTACTTGCTTGTTGGATTGTTTCTAGTCTCTCAAGGTCAGAAAACCAACGTTTCTTTAATATCATTCTAGCTTTGTCTGAAAGTATTTGGCTTTTTGAATTCAATCTAGCGCATTCTTCCTGTTTTTCTATCATTTTGTCTATACCACTTTGGGTAGCTTGTTGTCTCCTCCATTGGATGAGTCGGTGCCTCTGAGTTGAGAGGTTACTTATTTCCGCGTTTGAAAAAAGAACAGCCAAAATTCCTTGGATGCCTATAAGGTCCTTCGTGTTGGTTTTCAAGTGAAGACCTGCGGTATCATGGCACCGAGACCTGTTGGCTAGGTCCCACGGCTAGTTACGTGTTGATTTGTCACTCTTTTCTTGGCTATACCAGACCCAGGGTTATTTTATTACCTGTGTACCTGTCAGGAATATAACTTAGTAGTTTTAAAGTAACAAAACTCTTAACTGGGTAACAGAAAACATCTCCCTTAAGATTATTTTAAGTTTCAACTTGATAAGAGAGCAGAGTAGATTTTTTTCTTTTACTTTAATGCAATATTGATGCTTTGTTCTTTAAATTCTAAGCCATCAGGTGTCATCCATGTAGTATAAATTTCGGTAAACCTTTAGGAATTTAATATACTTTGTGTCTCTCTTTTGCAGAAAAATTACTTTGATTAACAAAATTAGTCACGTTACTAGGAAGAACGTTTCGTCTTCCTCCGTCAAGTCATTATTGCTCCACTTCCTCTCCTGTCACTATAGTTAATTTCTTCTTATTTCTTTGTTTCCTGAATATTATTATTGATAGGAGGGAAGTGTTTGTTTTTGTTTTTCAGCAGCTCGATCAATTCCACCCAGCATTATTTTCGTGTATCTTCGTTACGGGTCAAATTCCTGTTAATTATTATCATTTTACTCATTTGAGAGTTTTTCACACCAAAGTTAGTTGAGGGTTTTCCGCTGGAGTCTAAGTGACGCCAAGTCTTCCCAAATCTCCAGGCATCTTCTGAGCATTCTGGCCGATATCAGCAATGCTATAATTTGGATGGTTTCCACACGTCCTATTTCCAAATTCCAAATTCCAAATTCTGCACTGTTTTTAAAACCATCGTTAGCTGATGGAGTCCATAGGAGTTTGATTAACAGCAAGTCTCTTCAAGTCTTCATGACACTTCTCTATATTCAGGCCAATCTTAATAATTCTGTAGTATGGATGGTCTTCACTCGTGCACCTTTTTCCAAGTCTTCCACTCACTTTACCAATACTTTAGTGACTGTACCGAATGTGCCAATTACAAGAGGTATTACAATTACTTTTGTGTTCCATAGTTTGTTTTTCAGTTCTATAGCAAAGTCAAGATGCTTTTCTTTATTTTCACATTCTTTTACTTTTACACTCTAGTCTGAATGTCCTCAATTCTTGCTCTGATTTCACATTTTCGAGTCTTTTTTTCAAATCTGTGTGGAATGTTCCAATATCTTTCACAATTCTAAGAAGATAACCTTCCCCAAACAGTGGTGCTTTGTCTTTTTTTTGCCTTTGTATGCTGCATTTGCTGATTATCTGATTAAATATTTCATTTTGTTCCTCACATAACCTACATCAGCAATTCAATAATCTATTTTTCATTTTATCATAATTGGTCACTATGGTGTTGTTTTCGCTGCTATTAAACATCATAGAGTTTCGTAGTCATGTCTTTCTCGTCTTCACTTGAGCAATATCGCTAATATGTCGCTTGAACCATCCATAGAGTTGGTTTTCATTTCATTTCTGTTTACTCGTTTTTTGGTTTGTTTTTTAATTTTTTTTTTTTATAAATCTGTACTTATATTGTAAGTGCTGTTATGACTGGTGAAATTAGTTTGTCTTAACGTTTTGCAATTTACTTGATGCATCAACGTAATCCTCAATGCTGGTGAGTCCATTTCTTTTTCTTTACTTATACAGTCTTTCTATATTATCTCTTGGATGTAAAGCCTAATGTGGAGACATCAACTTTCTCGTCATTTGGTCAATTTTTATGAATGGATATCAATAGTCGGGTTGCACAGGTGTTCATCCTTTTGATATTTCTACTAAAATGCTTGTTTCGAGAAGCTTTCTTATTCATTTAGATTTTTTTAAAGAGACTTTTCTTTCATCTATAAAGATAATTTAACAATCTTTTAAGGAAAATGTCATAACGCTTTTTTTATATTTAAGCAAAATTTAATAATTCTCTTTTTTTTAAATTAAAAATTAATAGATTCTATTTAGACTTTTATACAAATATAGCAAATAGTTTCTGTGCAGCAAAGATCTGAGTTAATTGTTGAAAGGCAGAAAAGATAAATTCTGAAATTGATGAAATGAAAATCGTCTGCGAATTCGGACGATACAGTTGAAGGATGAAAAAAAATGCAATGCAGAAATCCAATCCAAGAAACTTTGTGTAACACAAAAAAATATGAGAATGTATTTGGTTAAACGTTCTCGAGCAGTATCTTAATGATAATCAATTAACAATTTTACTGTATGGAAAAAAGGCAAAATTTTAATGTTAATGAACTTTTTTTATGAAATAAAGACAGTTTTAAAAGATTTTTTCTACTCTTGTTCATGTTTGCAAATATGCAATCATTTAGGAAAAAAAAAATCGAAAATATAGTTTTAAATAATTTTTGGTCAACCGATAGTACAAATGTAAGGGGAATTAAATGATTTCGACAGTAAAAAGAAAATTAATCTCAAATATTAATTGTTAACAAAATTTGTTTGAGATTTTCATTTTAAAATGGAACTTGGTTTCTACAAATATCAGAAACACAAGAAAAATAAACAATATAAAAAATATGTCCGTTACTAACGTATTAAAAAGGAATTATTCAGTACGAGAGTGTCACCCTTTTTTTTAATGAACTTGCTTTTTCAAATGACAGTAATGTTCGAATTACTATAAAAGATTATTTTCAATACATAAATAATTATGTATAAATGTTATGATAAAAGTTATGATCATATTTTAAAAAATATTTGAATTTCGATTTTTCGACTTATGAAAAACCGGAGAAAGATTTCACTGTACGAGTACAATGTTTTTTTTTTTCTGATTTTCATTTTCGTTAGTCAAAATATTCTTTCGAATTTAAATTTCCCCCCAATTCATTAAGCAGACGACAATTTGAAACGTTACAGTTTGTTTTTTTTTTTGTTTTTTTTTTAAACGTGGAAGGTTTTTTTTTTTTTTTAATTTGAAACGCTGGAGATTGGAATTTTCAAACCGAACACACAGATACAGTATTTCATCACTTTTACGACAGCAACTCAAGCGTTCATTTCCCTTTACGAAATATTTAAACTAAAATGCTTGCAACAAAAACCAAAAAAAAAAAAAATATTTCTCTGGGAATGAATTACAAAATCATTTGATAAGAATATTTTTTGTTATATCTAATTGTTTCATTGAGTTTTGTTACAATATATCCAGGTACTTATAATTTTCCTTCTCACATTGTCTTCAAATGCCTTTCTGGTTTGGCATTTCTATTCCTTTCACTTTATTTTTTCACACTTTCATTTTTTAGCATGGAACATTTTGTAATGTCAAATACCATACCTATATCCTGGTTGTATTTACCTATTGTTTGTATCAGGTTCTCCAGTTTCTTTTTTTCATTTTTTGCAAATACGCTTTTTATTATCAAAGAACATTATGTGATTAAACTTTTGAAGTGTTTTTCTAACTTTTTACTCTATAGTGCATTTCTTAACTAAGCAGTCGAGTGACATATTTGCTGCAGGGAATGGCATTAGCTATATATAGTATCCTAGGAAGTTGCCTTTTTAGATTTTTATTTAAGCTAGCGTGTCTGTCACTGCCAATTCCACCCTCAAGTTTTCCAACGCATTCGTTTATAATTCATTGGATATCTTGTACCTTTTCCAAGTCTCTATATTCAAAGTGTGGTTGGCCATATGATAGTCCTTCTTGAAGTTAATCTATGCAATGATTAAAATTTCGTGTCTTGTATTATCTTCTTTGACGATGTGATTGTCTTTATAGAATAGGACATTCAATCTCAATGTTCCTCTGTGACATCCTTTTTGCTTTTCCGGAGAAATTCCGCGGCATATAGGAGAGTTAATATTTGTTGCCTGATCTGTGGAGCCATTTTTCACATCATGTGTAAACAGGTTATGGGTCTATAGTTGCTCAGGATGGTCTCCTCTGTGGTTAATGCTGTATCAGTGTAGTTTTTTACTTCATCATCCCTTCGGATAGGCTTGCTTCTCGTAAGCATTTTCACAGTTGCCAGGATATTCTGTCGTGGATGGATGTGGAATCTGAAATCCAGAATCCATATATTCCGTTGTGGCCTTGTGTTTTAATCTTGGTTGGGTTGGGTTAGGTTTTATGGCATATAAACCATTATCAGTTATCTAATGCCAAATACATTTTATACATAAACACTTCTATTTCAAACAGGTCAGTTTAGCATAAATACGCAGTTTAAATGTCAAAATCAGATATAACATAGACAATTATGTTTAGCATAAGTACAGTTTAAATTTCAAACACTTCTATTTGACCGATAGATTGGGCCCTGTCATGTGCTACCACTTTGGGCTACAGTGTACCTGGGAGCAATGGTAATAAAGGGTACTCCATAATCCCCAAAGTTCTATAACTGGGAACTCAACATCAGATTGGTTAGTGTCATATTCAAAACACTCTTGGGGGAGTCTTAGCCCTCTGCAGAGATGTAGTCGGTGTATTCAGCAGCCCCAGCCGACTGGGCCATTTTTAATTTGTTGCTTTCTAGAGAGTTCCTCTTTGCAAGTGCTCATATATTTTGCCTCAGGACCCTCATCGAGTTCTTCAAGTTCTTTTTTCATGTTATTAATTCATTCAGCATTTATTTATATTTTTTCTGTTTCCATGTTTTGCTCCAAAATTGTTTTGTTTCTTTTGTATCCGATTGTTGATTTCTCTTTGTGACAACTTCACCAAGTGGTTGGTATAATGTTCTTTCGTTATTTTTAATGTCATCTTTTATTTGTGCTGCTTGATTCGATCCTGGTATCATTTGAGACTTCTTTCTTTCACCAATACCTTTTGATTCATTTATTTTGTGTTGTCAGACTTATCTGCGGTTGTCATTTTGGGATTGTTTCCTTTCGTTGGTTTTCCTCATCGTTTTATCTTCTTTATTTTCCCTTCTATTCCTATTTTCCCTCCAGGTTCTGTATTTCTGTTCGTATTCCTTTGCGGGAGAAGACTATCTAATCTCAAAAAGGTTTCATTCCTACTTAGGTTAACTCATTCAATTCGGTGATGTTGTCCGTTGGGATTTACTTCAATTTACATTTTCGTTCCCTACTTTTGATTTTTCTTTCCAAACTTATTTTCTTAGGGATAGTAATGTAGTTTTCTGTTCACCAATTATTTTCTTTATTAATTCTACATTTTCTCAGTTTTCTAGTCTCAAGATTGATGCTGTGATTCTGGGATTTGTGGTTGTTTTTTTTTTCCTTATTTTTTTCCTTTGGAATTTTTCACACCAGCGTTAACTGATGGTTTTTCACTGAATGAATGTAAATCTACTCATGTGTCCACGAATATTCACAGTATTTGGGCTGATCCAAAAATGACGTAGTCTGGATGTTCTCGATTGGTTCTCTGTTTTCCAATCCTTTCAGACCTCTTTTTAAGCTCTGTGGACCGTTCCAAGCGCACCTGTTCCAAGTTTTATCAGAATCACACAAATTTTATCCTGCTTTCTCAGTTTTCTGGAAAATTCCTACTCTATTTTGCTTTCTTTGATTTTAGCGCTATGGTTCACTTGAACCACAAATTTACTATACAGCCAAGTATCTGCTTCCAATAATAATAATAATAATAATAATAATAATAATAATAATAATAATTATTATTATTATTAGTAGTAGTAGTTAGTTAGCGACCATTGTCGAGGGTGACCCGAAGGCTCCCTTTTCGATAGCTACTACACCAAGGTGTAGGGGAGGGCGCTAATCCATTCCCAGGATTGCTCCACTTTACCCTTGAACCGTACCTTATAATGCTGAGTGTTAAGCAAGGTGGTATCAAGTTCCATTTTTAAAGTCTTTGGTATGACTCGACCTGGGATTGAACCCAGGTCTCCCGGGCCATTGGCGAACACTCTAACCGTAGTAGTAGTATTAAAAAGTGGTGTTATTTAATTATAGATGTGCTTAAAAATCCACCTTCAGCATAAAATGACCCACTGAGTGTTTATATGCTAAAAATGAAGGAACGACAAAATGTAAACCTAGAATCTTAAAAAATACCACATTGACTGTACAAATCAAGCAAAGCTCATACTCAAATCTTCATATGGGCAAATGGTTATTTGTTTTAAAATGGATTTAGTATTAAAAAACCTACAAAAGTTGATATGTCATAAAATCTTACCAGCCAGCCAACCAACCGGCCAACCAACCAACATATCGGAGAAATTGTGTTATATCTACGCCAGAAAAAAAAGCATGTTTTGAATACCAAATGTTACCAAACCTGATATCAAATTGAATACACACTTTACTGTTAAGATGCATGTGTGTATAATTTAGATATATGAAAAACATTATCTATCAAACGATTGGTCGATAAATTATTTGATTTTTACACACACACACACACACACACACACACACATATATATATATATATATATATATATATATATATATATATATAACAATATATATATATATATAAATAACAATATATAACAATATATATATATGTATATATATACACTTATGTATGAGTGTGTGGAAGAAGTGTTTTATGGAGGCGCTCGCGGTGTAATTGATACTGTGATAGGAAATAGATACGAGGACCCGATTTCAATACCTGAACGAAGCTGCAGGCATTACGCATAACGCTAATAGACTTGTGAAGGGTATGAATATAACAATTCTCCCTTCAGCTATGGTTAAAAGATGAACAGACAGCACTTTTTACTCTTGTATTATCAACTTTTCTCTGAGAAAAAAAAGAACAAAGTCTGTGTGTAAACCTGTTGAACTCGTGTTTAAAAATAATTGTATTGCATTCTGCTCGTGTGGAGGGGTTGGGTAAGTTTATATGAGGTGTGAACATTTAATTCCTCTAATAATTTCACAGTAACTTGGAGTTAATGAACATTTGTACCTAATCATGTCAATTGGTTGAAAGTTAAACAAACATTTGTACCGATGCACTTTAACCAAAGTTCCAACTTCTGCTTTCATGAGGCAAACACTGCATGATTTTAAAGTTGTTGAGCAGTAGACGAATTTGTTGATGTTATTTTATAATTTTGGCAGGGAATAGATGCAAGGTATCTTGAGCAGCGGATTGACAGATTCATGAAATTAATTGTCAAAAGATAACTTTATTTAAAAGGATGACAGTAAAAATGGATGTTTTGAAATTGCAATCGTGATTTCAAGAAGGGCGAGAAAAATGCTCGATAAAAAAGTAAGTTGAATGCAAAATATTAGAATAACATAAAGTTTGCACTCACGTTAATTCTACAATAAAATCCTTTATTAATCCCCTGGAAATTTATTTGTGGAAATGTTTAACAGAAAGTTTTCGTCGATTGACGTATGTCCATCAATGCATATTCATATAAGTAATGGTTTCTACATATATACAAACACAGAAATCAATTTATATAAATATTTGTCGAGAATGATAAATAAGCTATAAGTAATGCATACTTCGTAAAATATGAGTGTATGAATATGTATACTTCAATCTGACATATATACATATATATATATATATATATATATATATATATATATATATGTGTGTGTGTGTGTGTGTGTGTGTGCGTTTGTATGTGTGTGTGTGTGTATGTGTACGTTGGTGTGTGTGTGTGTGTGTGTGTGTGTGAGAGAGAGAGAGAGAGAGAGAGAGAGAGAGAGAGAGATACACTCACAGAGGAAGACAGAGAAGTGAAAGAGAGAAAAAATTGGAGTGGGTTCGGTTATGAAATCTAATCATTCATCAAAAGAAGAAAAACATTAAAAGAAAAGAAAAATAACAGGAAATTAAACCTGCTGCACCAATATTTTATCCGATATCCCAACTATTCTTATCCCCGACCGTCGTTTGTTTATGCCATAATTAATGGCTTCACCGTGACATTTTATTTGCTTTTTCCTGAGGTATTCAGTTGTTCGTCTAGTTGTATCGCTTTGATCTCTGATAAGGTGGCAATTGAAAACCTACCGAGTTTATTAAACGCAAACGATGAAATGTTCACACACCAAAAAAGCAATTATTTTAAAAAGAATGAAGACCATTATAATTCATATAATAAAAGGTAGATCATCTAAATTCCTAAATATAGAAAGTGACGGGTTCATGTCTTCTTGCATCATTTTCCCTAAGGGACGATCAAGTTTCAAACTTTAAGGCATCTCACAATTTAAGACGTCATTCATAATAATCAAAACAGGAAAAAAGAAAATATTAATTGAATTAGTTATAATAATAATAATAATAATAATAATAATAATAATAATAATAATAATAATAATAATACGACCAGCATACTGAGAATAGTCCTGAAGACTTGAGGAGAATTGTTGTCACTCAGACTCCTGTGAAAGACCATCGGCTAAGCCTGTTGTGAAAAAAATCAAAAGATTAACCACAAAAAGAAAATTTGCAGAATTGTGGACTTTTATGTCCCGGCTGTCCACAGTGGAAAACTGAAAGGAAGCGAAAAGAACGATAAGTACTTTGACCTTGCAAGGGAATAGAAAAAAACTGTGGAACATGTAAGTGACGGTAATAGCAATTGTAATTAGTCTCTTGCTACAGTCCCAAAAGGATTGGTAAAAGGACTAGAGGACTTAAGATGACGAGTGGAGACTCTCTAAATTACTACAGTGCTGAGATTGGCCAAAATACCGAGAAGAGTCCTGGAGCCTTGAGGTGACTTGCTGTCACTTAGCCTCCAGTGAAAGACCATCAGCTAACTTAAATATGAAAAACTCTCAAGAAGTAAGCATAAGAATAATAATAACAATAATAATAATAATAATAATAATAACGATGAGCAGCTTTCATGTATTTTCCTGACTCTCTCTCGCCATTCGTCCATATCGTCCATCGGTTCCAGTAGGTCTAATAGACTACATACCGTGTCCATACCAAGAATCTTGATATGTTTAATTATGACTTCCCCAATCATTTCCTGTAATTATCACAGTTTTACTTTTATTTGTATCAAATTCGAGTCATTTTGATCCAATTTTCAACTTTATGAGGCGACGTACGAAATTTTACAGAAATACATATGTTCGATTCTGCTGCTGATATATAAAAAAGAATTATCCATAATTTTTCACTGTCGAATACTGGAGGGTGCATGTTAAAATATCATATATTTGTTATTTACGAAGCTTTTTTTAGATATAGTACACAGATCTATGATTAGCTATTGCTGTTCACGGGGTTTTTGCTTGTTTGTATGAGTTTTATGGCATATCATAATTGGTAGGTTATTTAATGCCAAATCCATTTTTGTACAAAGAAACAGTTCTATTTCAAACAGTTCAATTTAAAATGAGTATACAATTTAATTGTCAAAAATATTTCTATTTCAAATTATTCAGTTCAGTCAAACGGTTCTAATTCAAACAATTCAATGTTGCATGTGTATAGTTTTTGTTTACACACATTTCAATGTCAAAATAGTCTTCTTTCAAACAATTCAGTTTAGCATAAGCAGGTAGTTTATATGTCAAAAACACTTTTATTTAAAATGATTGAGTTTAGCGTAAATACACAGTTTGTTTATATTTGATCAATAGATAGGACCTTATCAGGTGCTACTTCTACGGGCCAGAGTGAATCTGGGAGCAAAGATTATGAAGGGACACACCGCATTCTTCAAACTCTGACATTACTGCTTCTTCACCATCAGATTGTGATTTTCTTTTAAATTTCACAAGTGATTATCAATAATAATTGTAAGTTTGTTTATAAATTATGTAAAGAATTTCTCAAAAGTTATGACAAAACATTTATTTGATTAGTTCACAGTTCAGCAGGAGTAAATAATTATTGATGATACATTAACTATTATAATTCTCGGACATGTGATATTCTCGAATTAATCTGACTTTTTTAAGTGATTCCGTAATACCATGCTAACATTGTTTTCGGTGGGTCTAATTGCTGATTGATTTATGAATATTAACCAGTTGAATAGAGCCGAATTAGGAAAACATTTTCATGGAATCCCGTTAAATAAAATTGGGAATTATAGAGTTACTGAATAGCCTCATGAAGCATAGCATTACACCGAAGTGCGAGGCAAGAAAATGCCATTTTTAACCATTGTACTATGGAATTAAACAACACTTTCCGTAAAGATACCTTCTAATGGGTACCATTTAGTTTTAATACACTTTAAGTTCCATTAAAAAAGAATTGAAATTTAATCAAATACGTCTATATAACTTAGATAAAAGAAAATATATAAACCTTGTTATATAGAAGTAAGCTTAAAAAAGATGGCTACAAATAATTTCAAAATTAAAAAAAAAAAAGAATAACTAAACCTGAAACTTCGTGCATGCTCGTGTGAAATTTAAATTTGGATATGACATTTTCGGCTAATGTCAGCATCTTCAATTCAAGTAACATTTAACGTAAAAGTTATTTTCAAATGCCATATTTGCCTTTAGAAAATCGTTTTGTATAAAATTATTGGCATTACAGCATGCAGTGAAATGATATCAACTTTTTATACAATTCTTTATTTTAGTATTTTCATCGTTGGTAATATAAAACAAGATCGATGGAAGAAAAAAAACAAACAAACCCAAAACAGAAATAATATAAGAAAAAAAAAAAGCAAAAGACAAGAAAACGCTGCTTACTTGAACTGCCAAGTTATAGCCTCGGCACTCTTCAGTTCAAGCAATATTGACAATATTTAAAGGTAGAAATATGAAAATATTTAAGGTATTTTCTAACATATTTGTCTTGTTATGCTGTTGTTACTTGCACATATTCCATATCAATGAAATTTGAAGTGTACGGTATTATCATTATCTTTTTATTTAGTTTGATATCACATTTCTTCTTGTATCATTGTGTTTGATTAGGAATAATATATTTGTATCAGAAAAATAATTTGTCATATAAAATTCTACCTTTTAAAACTTTAAGCTCAATCTCAAGACATCTATCTGAAGTCTACTCATTTTGGCTGGAATAGGATTTGACCCCGCCAAAAAATATATATGTCATCAGATTCAAAAGGGTATGTTTTCAGTTTCTCTCTTTAATAACATACCAAGCCTCGGAGGATTTTAATGCCAAATCTATCCTACTTATAGAGGAAATTAAGATTGATTACAAGTCATTCATGCAATTTCAAAGAGGAAGCTATGAATTGTAATCAATATGGATTGGAAAAAGGTAAATCAACATTATCGAATATTTTTGCAAAGTATTAATATTATAAATGCAGATTTTAGAGAAGATGATATGTATTTTATATATATTTGGATTTTTCCACGGTATTTGATATTGTGTCTGTATTAACGTTTTATAGGGAAAATGAAAAAGGTATTTATAAAACAATTGTATATATTGAAAGATAGGTTTTACCAAATGAAAGAAAGAATTTGTATAATTCGGAAACACACAATATATGGTTCTATGTTTAGAGGGACCAGTGCTAGAATCTTCGTAATTTTTAATATTCACAAATAATTAACCTAATGATACAAAATCAAAAATAAAACTATCTGCTGATGATGTTCAACTACTTTTTTGACCATTAACAAAAGAGATATAAAAAATGGATCGAAATAAACTGATATATTACAAATATAATTGAAAATTAAGGTTCGTTGTGGAAATGATTGGCCTAGTGGGTAGAGTGTTCGCAAACGGTCCGGGAGACCTGTGTTCAATCCCAGGTCATGTCATACCAAAGACTTTAAAAATGATACTTGTTACGTCCTTGCTTTAACTCAGCAATATAAGGTACGAATCAAGGGTAAAGTGGACAAATCCAGGGAAAGAAGTAGCGCCCTCTCCAACACCTTGGTGTTGTAGCTTGTGAAAAGGGAACCTTCTGGTCGCCCTCGACTACCATCGCCTAATTTATTTACTTTAATTTATGGAAAAACATATAAAATACTACATATTTGACCCCCGCACGAACCCAATAAAGTTTATTATACATTAGGCAACAGGGAAATCAAGGAAGTAAGTAAGAATGAAATCTCGGGGTCGGCTCTGACGAGACATTTCAAACTGACAAGGATATTTTTGTCTATTTGTATCGTGGAAAATGGAATAATTCGTTGGATGGTTAATAATCCGACGTCAAGGGAGGAAAATATTGTTTTAGAACATAAAACCCTAATAAGTCTATATACAGAATATATTCTCTGGCTTGGCATACATTATCGAGACTTTGGAATTAGCAAGATTGATATTGATAGGCATACAAAGAAGAGTGATGAAATAAATTATAAAAAGAAAAAAAAGTTATTGTTTGTGGAAAAAGGTAGAGAAATTTGGAATAACTACTTTAACGAAAGGAAGAATGGGGTGAAATTTAACTGTAGCTTTTAAAATAATTAAAGTTATTTCAAATGATGGCATGAATTTTTCTATATATCTCTTTGAAGGGAAAATGTTCTGTCAAGGTAGAGTTCAAAATTGAATATTACTAACCAAATGAAATTTTTAATAAGACAGATATTAATTTTTTAAGCAAATTCACTTATCACATCAAAAATAGTATTAGATAAAAAAAAAAATCAAATGTAAGACTATATTGTTTCAGAAAAAAATGGTAAAAAAATAAAGTTATAATTTTCGGGAAGTATCAGAGGAAAAAATTGAATATATATTGACATAGTATTGGTAGTGAATATGTTCTGTGTAAAGATTTTTTTTTATCTTAAGGATAATGTGAGAATAAAGCGAATAGTAGAGATGGGCAAGAAGACATAAGAAATAATAAGTATAATAAATTTGGCGTAGATCTCTTCGGACTATGCAGCAGGGTTTCGGCCTGGGCGGGTGTATTTGCAAGTAGCGCTGTGTCATCAGCGTACTCCGCGTTCGTAATAGTTTGTACGTTCTGCTTCTTGCTTTTTCCAGTGTAAAGGCATTTTCTTTCATTAAATCTATCGATTTTTGAAGCACATAGTCTAAGCAGATAATGAATGGGTATGGGGGCTAACGTAGGCCATATACCCATTCATAATCTGCCTAGACTATCAGCAGAACACGTGCGACAATGTTAAAGAAATCTGTGTGTCCATCTAGTGAGCGAACATTTACTTCTCTCTCTCTCTCTCTCTCTCTCTCTATATATATATATATATATATATATATATATATATATATATATATATATATATATGTGTGTGTATATATATATATATATATATATATATATATATATATATATATATATATATATATATATATATATACTGATTATTTGATGGAAGATTAGCACAATGATTTACAGCATATTATACAGCTAGGATACTTTTATTACGTTTATTTCAGAGAAGGAATTCGTTGAGTTGACAATAAATTTACTTGGTTATTCCAATGGAGTCTTATTTTAAATAATTGCTGTGCGGGTATAGAAATTTATAAAATAAAAGGCAGATTTGGTGGTGGGTACGCTTCTATGTAGATATGTATTTATCAAACACCTCCAAAATCATCAGGTCCTTTATTAAATAAAATAATGCTGTTGTGAATTTTGTATTTTCTTTTTCTAAGACTGATTGCTTGACTAAGGCTAAAGAATACAGTCTATGTTTCTACATATCCATAGATAGGGATGGGGGTGTAGAAGAGATGAATTCTAACCTTTTCCTAGAAAATTAATCCAAAGGAAAGATAACCACCCAGTCTTGAATTTGAACTCGGGTCCCTATTTTTATTTTCTTCGACGATAACCATTTCAATATACATGAGTAAATGGCATAACAATCTCAAATTTTGGAACTGTTAATGTCTCATTCCGCATTATTAACTGTGATAAACTTATTAAACTCTTTCTTGAACGCATGGGTGGTATTCTATTCATGGTTTTCAAATTTGGTTTGATGAACAGAATCTGACATCAGGTTTGAATCTTAATCATTCGTATAAAAAATGACAAACGTCTTTGTCTTGAGACTATCTAATTAAAATTCCAGTGTTGTATCACAGTTGCTTTCTTAATACCAAACATCAACACTTTGTTCGATTGAAAAATGGGCTTAGAAAATGTCAATCCTGTCCTGCTATCTGTGGTAATTCATATCAATGCTCAGTTTAAAAATCACAATCCATATTTTGTGACACAATTGGAAATCCCAAATGTATTTCTTTTTAACCAAGTCAATGTCAGAAACAGTCCTATATTACTGCAGGGTAATTTTTTTCTGTAAAAACAATATAATAGCATTAGGATTTGTATTTACTTTAAGGATAATTACATACAGCTCACTAGATTTGAAAATAATGTTATGATTTTACCTCGAGGAAATGGGCGTTAATTTAGCAGAAAATTGCCGTTATTTACGGCTGGAAGTTTAATGTCATATAACCGGATGTTTATAAACAGCCTAAAACACTGGATAATTATGTCTGGATAATTAAATCTAATTAAATGAAAACCAGATTTTTTAAAATAGTATTTGATAACACACGCAAATATATTAGAAAAATAGAATGACTTTTGCTTTGCCTGAAAGAAACAAATAAAATAAATTTTCACCTCATGAGGAAACACGCAAACACACACATACACATAATTATACTCATAATTGATGATCAATGTGTTTGTTTGTATCTTTAAGTTCATAAAAACTGTTCCATGTTCAATGCAATTATTCAAATGGACGTTTTCATTTTTGATTCATCTACTGTGAATATGTGAAATTTGATTTAATTTGTAATTTTTAGTGTAGCTTCCACCAATCGCAGTCTTTTTTATAGGATCAATTTACCCAACCCCTCCATTACGGAAAAATGTGAGACAAGATCACTTCATAAGCAGTTTACAACTCATTTCTATCCAGAACTTCTCCTCTCCTAAACAGATTGCCATGTAACATTTTTAAGTGATCAGCCTGCCCGATTATTTACCAATATTTAACGAGAGCATTCTTGGATTCATATCTTTCCCAATAGAATTATGGCTACATGAAATGCAAATAGCCTCATCTAGGATTTGAACTCGCTTAGCCGGGTCCATTTTTATGTCAATTATCGTTAATCCACAAGCATATAATTGTATTAAAAAAAAATGTTTATCAAATAAATATACATTTTTTGCAATGCTTATCTTATCAGACTTTGGAGGTGCCCGTGGTGTAATTGTTATCGTCGTAGGAAATGAACACGGCGACACGAGTTCAAATCCTGGACGAAACTCATTGCATTTCACATAGCACTAATACGCTTGAGAAAGGTATGAATCCAATTATTCTCCCTCCAGCTATGGGTAAATAGTAGGACAGACTAGGTTCTTCAGCCTTGGTTAGACAGCTAGTCTAGGAGAAGGAAAACTCTGAATTCAAACCTGTTAAACTCCGCTTAAAATTGACCTTGTGTCATATCCTGCCCGAGCGGAGGGTTTGGTAAATAGGATCTTATCAGACTTTCGTTTTCCTATGCAACAATTTTTTTTGAGTAAGCAGAATTATTCGAGCATTGCAATTCTTCCTTTTTTTTAGAATTTGTGTAATGTCAGTTAATTTTTTTCAAGCTTTCTTTATTCTTAAATAATTTTCAACGTATTATGCGTCAAGCTTCAAGTATTTACTTCCAATCTCTATGCACGTAAATCACTTCACAAGTATTAAAAGATGATAATTTTTTGTGAAATATTTCCCATTTATTTGACCAGTCATGTCGCCAATCATCCCATTAACACTTGCAAATATCTTTTCTACCTTCACTTCGTTTCAACAAGGGTTTTGAAGATCATGAATTGGGTGAGATTGTGTGAATTATATTGCAGACCAGCACATTTCGATTATGCTGCTGGCATAAAACCATGAGAAAACGTGTAATTGTATCCGCCATTGACCGTTTCGACAACGATTTCTTTATTGCACCTTCTACTTGATTATATTTTCACTTTTTCGTTATTTCTTTATCAATCAATTACACCGTGCATTCATTTTTACTGTAAACATAGGCAATGGCATTGATACGGTATCTCTATATCAAGCATCTATAAGAAATTATTCTACACACGGATTTATCAGATCTTGAAATAAAAAGCTGTCAGTGCGAAGTAATAAAAGGCATAGAATTACGTAGCATTGCGTGATAGGAAACACGACACATAAACTATTTGCTAAGGGAATAAGATTGATCCTGTATTGAACTATAGTGCGAATTTGAATCAGGAAAATCAAGACTTAGCTGATTATTATATTCACCTACCATAGAGCTCAATTTCAATGGTATATATCCAGAGTGCTATGCCTTTTAAAAACTTAACAGAACTTATCAAATATTGACGATCGTCTTTTGTAGGCTTATGCCACTTTAATTTCGCAAATCTCCTTAGGTAAATTTTCAAGTTGTGCATGTATCACCATTTTTTGTTTACCAATCTAAGTTTATGTAAATAAATATTTACAACCGCTTGCCAAAATAAGATTATAATTTAACTCGACTCGCAATTTAATTCCTGAATGTTGCAGTTGATCTGTTTGAGCGATAACCAAGTTTAATTATCTTATTTATGTTGCGTTAGATCGATGGTTTCTGAGTGACACATGTTGTTATTTATCTTTATAGAGACGATGTTTATGTAAAATCTACCCTGGCCATTCAACTAGTATTCAATCAAATAATTTGCTCTCACTGAAAATGCTTTCGATAACAATTGTCTGTGACTGTATTTGTCAGTGCAGAGAAAAGTTGAAATAGTTTAAATGCAAGTGTTCAAAAAGTCCGTTGTTGCCTTCTTGAATAATATCTATTCTTTTATTGTTTACTTTCTAATATTTTGTCCATTTTTATTTTTTATTTTTTTCATCTCTCTCTCTCTCTCAATCTCTCTCTCTCTCTCTCTCTCTCTCTCTCTCTCTCTCACACACACACACACACACACATACACACACACACACACACACACACACACGGACGCAAGGATGCTTGACAGAAAGATATAAATAAAAAGGAGGAACGAGTAAACGAAGGAATAAAAAAATAAAGAAGTAGAAAATTAAAAAAAGTATAGAAATCAAACAGTACCCAATCAAAGAATATTTTCTATCTAATTAAATGGGGTGTTTAATTCATTTCTATACTTCCGTCAATATTTGATTACTGGTAATTACTGAAGAGAGCAGGACAGCCAGTTTCGTATTGGTGTAAAATAATAATTATTGATTGGTTTGGTGACTAGTAGGCAAATTAAACTAAAACTTCATTATTATGGGCATATAATAAGAAAAATACCCTTCACTCATCCACATTTTCTCAGTCGATCTTTCGACTATGACACAATTAGACTAAATCTTACCCCACAAAATGTAAATTGATACTCTTTTAAGGACATTAAGAGAATCTAATGGGACTCCAGCACTGGACATTGAGGGAGTGAGGAATACTCCTTCATTACCATTACGTCCAGGCACACATAAACCTTGTTTGCGTACCTTTTGGGGTCGAGTTTGTTAAAGATTATTGTTCCTATTCGAAAAAACAGTGTGCCAAATAAATAAATAAATAAATAAACAAACACTTAAACATACAAACGCGAAAAAAAGGTAAAAGTCCGATTAAAATGTTGCCCTAAATCTACTAATGAAATATTCTAAGACAGGTTTAAATATCATTTAATTAGTTAAATCAAAGTTTTATATTTAAGAGATAGGGAGGATGCACGTTCACATTAGCAACGGAGAAAAAGTAACTTACCCTCACATTCTGCGAAAAAGGGAGATCAAATATACTATCAAGTATGGTTTGTATGTAGACACACACACACACACACACACACACACGCGCGCACACACACACACACATATATATATATATATATATATATATATATATATATATATATATATATATATTGACCTGTGAGACTGGGGTTCAATCCCAGGTCGAGTCATATCCAAGACTAAAAAATGGTACTTGATACCTCCTTGCTTAAAACTCAGTGTTATAAGGTACTCTCAAGTGTAAAGTGAAGCAATCCAGCGAAAATTGTTGCGCGCTCCCTTACAACTCGTTGTAGTAGCTATTGAAAAAGGTTTCCCTCAATTACGGTTGCTAACATATATATATATATATATATATATATATATATATATATGAAACACGGAAGTAAAAGTTCGCTCAATGGATGGAGACATTTCTTTAACATTGTTGCTGGTGTTCAGCAAGGGGATACATTAACCTACATCTGTTCATAATCTACCTAGACTAGGTACTTCAAATATCGATAGTTGTTATGAATTAATATGGCATTACACTAAAAAAGCAAGACGCGGACGATATCCCGTAGAAACTCTTACAGACGCAGACTACGCAGATGACATAGCACTTATTTCAAATACACCTATCTGAGTTGAATCTCTGCAATATGGTCTGGAGCGAGCAGCAGGTGGCATTGGTCTCCATGTGAAAGCAGATAAAACGTAAGCAAGAAAAATAAATAAGGCTGAGGAATGTAAAAGACGAACACAAACTAAGGATATAATAGGAACTAGAACATTTATTACCAAAAGAAAACATCTTATGAACAACATGAAAGGTGGAATGACCAATCGAATAGAATGCTTCTTTTATATGGAATAGTCCAGGCAACAATTTATGGACAAGTGTATCAAAGAGTGGAAGGGTGTATGAAATTACATGAGAGATATTTAACTCGGGGAGCATATCTGTTTCAGTGAGACAATTCGGCTGTCTTTATTTTTGTTGTCTTCTGTACTCATATCCACTTATATTCCTATGTAGCATTTTCAAAGGGAATGCTCGAGGTTCAGTCATTCTCTTACACAAAGGCTTCTCCTAAGCAGTCTTGTTTTGTGCGCGACAGAAGAGGCTGAGTTTTCGTGGAGGTCACCCAAAATGGGTGCCAACTTTTCCACCCGCCTTCACAGCTTTGCGGTCAGTCTAGACCTGGCTTTCTTCCCCTGTTTTCCATTCAGCGACCATTTTAACAATTTGCCGTTAGAGACTGTCTCAGCTAATCACCGCTCCTCCGGCCGTATATCTACTGATATACATTTTTGATTGGGGCATTAACCTGCTGTGCTACCGTTGCTACTGTGCGTTGGACTTCGGGATAACTTCCAGTTCTCTCTTTCACATTTCCTCCCCCTAATTGATATCATAGTTTTTTTTTATCTCTGTAACAATTATCAGCATGTGTATATCCCTCCCCCGTAACAATATATGCCGTCACCCCCCCCATGTGTGTGTGTGTGTGTGTGTGTGTGTGTGTGATAAATATATACTTGTTTATATATGTATTTCATCTATAATGGTGGATTCTGTAGATGAGAATAAAAACAGAGCCATTGAAAGATTACCATGACCCACACTCAAACCACCTGTCCAAATCGCATCGCTCTTCGCACGGGTAAAAAAAGGGGCAGGTCCTGCTGCGGTTGGAGCCCTGGCCTCGGTGTTCGAAAAATCAACTACAAAGCTCAAACAAACATTACTGAAATACGAACGGGCGATACAAATCGCTACATTCAACGTTAGAACCTTAACTAGAATAGGACGACTACTGGAGCTGACTGCATCGGCAATAGATCATAACATAGACATAATATGAATTCAAGAACACTGATACACACATAACGAGGATATTGAATATCACGATACTGGCAATGGATGGACGCTACTTACTGCATCGGCATGGAAAAACTGTCAATGCCACGATGGGAGGCGTATGTATGCTTATAGGACCACGAGCCCTAAAATCATTAAATAGCATAGAGAAATTAAAATGAAGGATGATGGTAGCTACTTTTAATGGAAACCCCAGCGCAAAAATCATCTCCTGCTACAGCCCTACCGATATTAGTGAGGAAACTGAACTCATCGCCGTCTATGAAGAGCTCTCCTTCCTTTTTCGTAGTATCCCGAACCACAACATTTTCGTCATTGGTGGAGACATGAATGCCCAAATTGGTAAAAACGTAAACCACAAATTCAGCTTACACAACTCGTCAAACAGAAATTGACAACATCTAACAGATTTAATAGATTAACATACCTCAATATAAACTTTCAGAAAAGAGAGGAAAAACTATGGACCTAGCCATATGCAAACAATACTAAAGCACAGATAGACTTCGCATTTATAAATAAGAAATAGAATAATACCACATTGAATTGCGAAGCAAACTCCTCATTCTAGGATGTGTCCTCTGATCACCGAATTTTCCCGGCAAAAATACGACTGATCCTACGAAAGAATGCGACTTGAACAACAAACATTATACACTATGAGTGGGCTCTGCTTAATAACTGGGATATTAGAGATAAATATGCGTAAGAAACAATTTCGATTCACAACGGAAGACAGAAACACATACTCCGAATGACGAAAACGAGAATGTCGTCAATGCGCAGGCGGAATGCATACAAACTAAACAAATAGCTAAACCTATAGCCCAACGGGAAACATTAGTGGTGAGGAAAAAGCGTGCAGACATCAAAACTGCCTCGAAATGCAATAAAAACCCCAAAACTTAAAAAGACAAAAACTGAATAAGCAAACATATATCTAAAAGAACACACAGATACATACAAAATCAGATCGATAAGATTAGAGACACATTTAAAGATAGACAATCTAGGATAGCATGGCGAACCGTAAACAAAGCGACGAGAAGGAAGAGCACTGCCAAAGCTAAACGGAAAGCTACCAGCTAACAAGAACGAATACATCTATGGAAACAACATTTCGAGAATTTACTCGGAAACCCTCCGAAAGGTACACAGGAACCAATCACGAGAATTATTTGTAAGTATTTAGATATCAAAATAGGACCATTTATGCAAGAAGAACCCGACTCTGTAATGAGAAAAATTTAAAATAGAAAAGCAGCAGAGCTCAATGAAATATCCCGGGAATTATGGAAGGCCAGACAATTCGAAGACATACTCCTCCGACACTGTAATGCCGTATATAATCAAAAGCCTATAGGCCGATGGACGAAGTAATGCATCCCCCCTTCCCTAAAAAGAGCGACCTTGGATTTGCCAAGAACTACCGAGGTATAACCCTTACATCCTTAGCGCCCAAGATATACAATTACCTACGATGCAACTGCATAGAACCCAAAATTGAGAACACATTTAGGAAGAACCAAAATGGCTTCCGGAGGAATACTTCCACAAAGTCACAAATTTTGACAATCATTCGAATTATTGAAGGTGTACTTGCAAAAAAAACTAGAGGCAACAATATCATTTGTCGATTTTACCTAGGCCTTTGACTGAATTCACACGGGAAAGAATGAGCAAATTCAACTTGCCTAAGGCCTACTAAAAGAAACCGTCGCAGGCATAAAGATACTATATGGAAACACAAAAGTAAAAGTCTGCTCCCCGGATGGTGACACAGACTACTTCGACATTGAAGCAGGTGTACTGCAAGGAGACACATTAGCCCTATACCACTTTATCATCTGTCTAGACTCCGTGCCAACAACATCGATTGATAAAATGAAATAAAACGGTTTCTAACAAAGGAAAGAGGCAGAAGGTACCCCTCACAAACAATTACCGACGCCGACTACGCCGATAACATAGCGCTTCTGGCAAATACACCCACCTTAGCCGAAACCCTGCTACACAGTTTGGAATGAGCCTCATTATCAATGCACGCAAAACGGAATATAGGTGCTTTTAATCAAGCAGACGACATCTCAAAACTAAACGGTACCTCTCTTAAACTAGTAGACAAGTTCACCTACCGAGGAAGCATTGTCTTACCAACCGAGAAAGACATCAACACGCGACCAGCAAAGGCAGGGACAGCCCTAGATAGACTATAAGTCATATGGAAGTCAGACTTGACCAATAAAATAAACACAATTTTTTTCCAAGCATGGGTTGTGTCGACACTGCTATATGGATGCACTACATGGACCCTAACTAATCGTATGGAGAAAAAGCTTGACAGCAATTACGCAATAATGCGTAGAGCAATATTGAACGAGTCCTGAAGTTAGGGTCCTATAAAGCAGCATTCGTACGGCCAATTACCCCACATCACGAAAACTATCAAAGTTAGAACCAGACATCCGGGACACTGTTGGAGAAGAGACGAGCTCATAAGTGACATAATCCTATGGACCCCTTGACATAGAAGAGCAAAGTCAAGACGACCCGCTAGAACCTACATACAGCAGCTCTCTGCTGATACGGGATGTATTCCTGTAGACCTGCAGGAAGCAATCGACGATAGAGAGGGGTGGCGAGAGAGGGTCAGGGATATCCGTGTTGATGGTAAACGTGATGATGAATATAATGATATATACTTATTTTATAGTATGGAGGCTTTTCTGCGACCACAGGTTTCACGCCACCTTGATCAGGTAGAGAAAGCCTTTCTCAGCCCGATCATAGTCATAAAAAGCTTCCATTCTATTCGATAAATATATATTAAAACTAATATATATATATTATTGTTATTGTTGTTGTTGTTATATAATATCTCTATCACAGATATTGAGTACTTTCTAAATTGATTATGCCGCATTTGTTTGCCACAAACCAACCAAGCGGGATACAGACAACCACATACTACTGTAATATATATATATATATATATATATAGAGAGAGAGAGAGAGATGCGTTTGTATGTGTTTGAATACCAGTGTGTGTATATATATATATATATATATATATATACTGAAATCTTCGTGTGTGTCTTTTCTTTAATGAAACCGGTATTTACGTTTTCGATCAATGTCATCAACTATGAAGTAAATCTCTTTATTGCAATTCTTCGCTATCAAGTGTAACTTTAACGGCTTCACCGTTCGTTTTCTCTCAAAGACTAATATAATTTAAACGATAATTGTGTATTCTTCAGTAAAAAAATCACAGACCTATGCTAACTATGAACTTTAACAATGGATCTCATTGATTCTTTCTTTCCGATATATATATATATATATATATATATATATAGAGAGAGAGAGAGAGAGATTTATGGTGGGAAACACTTTATCATTATTAGATAGCCCAAAGACAGCGGCTGTAACTTTTGAGAAATTATTTTGTGTGTTTGACTTACGTAACATGAATTCAGGATGTGCAACGTTATCTTAAAACGCATGCTTAATGGAAAGTCTCTGAACGTTTGTTTTACAAACTCAGAAGGTATGGGTGTTTTGTATAGATAAATGTCTTCGGAGACCGAAATAATATACGCCATCTTCGGGTTAGTTAGCTACGTAGCCTACATAAATCCTCATGAATTTAAACTTCTACGCAAGGCTGTCTAAAAAATTGCTGTATTTTTGAAAATGATGATGCAGCAAGTGCAAAAAGTAAGGGATGAACACTAAAGCATACGTCTTCATATTTTGCTCAGCATGTAGAAAATTGTACATTTAAGGATTAATCGACAGGGCGCGTTATTTTCTGCCATCAACGGTTAGGGATTTATAGTCATCAAACATTTCTTTGGTTGGTTGGTTGGGTTTATGGCATATAAAACTTTGTAGGTTATTTAATGCTAAACCCATTTTTATACAAATAATCAGTTCTATTTCAAACAATTCAGTTTAGCATAAGTACTCAGTTTAATTGTCAAAAAAATTCTTTCAAGCTATTCAGTTTAGTCAAACATTTATAATTTTTAAAAAAGTCAATTTTAACTTAGGTACAATGTTAAAAGGTTCTATCTCAAATAATTCAGTTTTGCATAAGTGCGCAGTTTAACTATCAAAACAGTTCCATTTCAAGTCGTTCAGTTTAGTAGAAGGACGCAGTTTAGTTCGATTCAACCTATAGATAGGACCCTATCAGATGCTACCACTCCAAGCCAGAGTGGACCTGGGGACGATGGCAATTAAGGGGTACTCTGCATTCTCTAAAGCTGATGCATTACTGGATCCTCACCATCAGTTTGTCTAGTGTCATATCTAGGACATTCGTTAAGGGAGTTTTACCCCTCTGCAGAGATACAGTCGCTGTATTCTACTGTCCCAGCCGACTGGGCCTAACAGTTTCTTTAAAAAATCTTTGTATTCTGAACGTTGATATGTTAACTAGACTTTATTTATTAATTTATACAAGTTATATTCCTTTTTAGACGAACTGGAGTCACGGTCTCTGTGTCTGTCTCACTCTTACACACACACACACAAACATATTTATATATATATATAGAGAGAGAGAGAGCGAGAGAGCGAGAGAGAGGGGGCTGAAATACATAATTTATATACGTTGATATAAATCTCAAAAAGCATCATTATCATTAATCAATAATAAAATATGTCCACCAAGAACTTGCTTTTTATAAAATTTCGATAAGTAGTCACATCACTAATAGAAATTATAATATATGCTTAATTATTTTTTTTTCAGATTATGAGACTTCTTCTCTTAATTGGCTGATGATGATATAAATAATCATCAAAATTTTGTTCAGATCTTTTCCAAAGAGACAATCTTCGCCACCCAACATAATTATATTTCTTCCTGTTTGATTCGGTATTAGACTTCGTTGATTAACAGTCAAAACTTTTCCGTTAGCCCTATCCATGGCTTTATCTCTTTAACCTAGGTAACTTCATCTATCGAACGACACAAAGCCAGCTGTAGACGTTGGTAGAGAGCATTTTCATTCGTTTTTCCAGCAAAACCCATAAAATATCTATAATCAAGTCAAGATCATATGCATGAGAAAAACAAAGCAGTAACTCCAAAAAATAACTAGAATATGTTTTCCAGATGAAAAGCCCAACTCTCTCGCGCTGACCTATGTCAAAATCACCGATACCTTGTAATGATTTACGACTAGGAATTATTATAAAAAACGTTGTTGTGTTTTTGTTGTTTTTTTCTTTTGCATTTTTGCAAAATATGAAAAATATTGTTTTATATATTAAATGTAAAGGCAAACAATTGAATATATGAAATAAATTGAATCGTTAAATACTTCAAGTAAGTGAAGTGGAAGTCTATGCAGCTGTAAAAGAATATACACATGAAATCCGGGAAGACGATGCGAACAACAACCAACGCAAACGTAGAGAAATACTGGCAACAAGCATAACAGTACAGATAGAATTTGGCTGTCCATAAAGAATGACAAATACATTCCTCATTGTTTAATATTTTTGAGAAAAATACATTATTCACGATTTCAGTTTTAGATTGAACATGGATTATTTGATACAAAAAATATGCGTTACCTACCTTAAATCATAAAATGCTATTCCCATCTGGCTCGTAAAAAGTTAGTCTAATATCTAATAATAAATCCTGACTCCAATATAAAAGAAAGGCAATGTTTATAGCCTTCTAAGTTGGACATTCGGGTTTTCCATCGATTATTTCTTTAGAGAAACTGTCAAATGCACAGTAACATTCAAGAATCAACCCTGAGTTTTCAGGTTCTCTTTCTTCTCTCTCTCTCTCTCACTATATATATATGCATGTATGTATGTATGTATGTTTGTATATTAAGAGAAAGAGTAATCGTGCGGTGGGTAAATTCAGGGATATGCGTACATACATACATACATACATACATACAAAGGCATAAAAATGAGCACACAGCTTTCATCCAATAAAATGGCGAGCTAAAAATTAATGTAGAGCCTCCTCAGACATGGACACAAAAAGATATATATATATATATATATATATATATATATATATATATATATATATATATATTGTGTGTGTGTGTATGTGTGTGTGTGAAGTGGAGAGAGAGAGAGAGAGAGAGAGAGAGAAAGATAAAGAGAGAGAGAAAGAGAAAAAGAGCGAGAGACAGTGAATGAGAGATTTGGGTCATTGGTTCTAAAGTTTTCAGCAATTTAAGCCAGATGCTGCATAGACTTATTTTCCTTTCCTTTCTCCATAATTGCATAAACTCTCTCTCTTTCACTCACTCACTCTCTCTCTCTCTTTATATATATATATATATATATATATATATATATAAAGAGAGAGAGAGAGAGAGAGAGAGAGAAAGAGAGGGTTGTAGGGATAAAGACAGAGGTAAGGAGTGAATTCACTCGTGACGTAATTGTTTTTGTTGGAAAGGAATAAACTGCAAAGATATGAGTCCATGTTTTTCTCTTCCGTTGATGGGCAAAATAGAATGGCAGTTTGGGATTTCTAACCTTGATAGGGAGACTGTTTCGAAGGAGTAAAATCTCTGCATTCGAAAACTGATGAATGTTGCAAGTGATAATCAGTGAAAAATTTAAAAGTATTTCAAATTAACAATATTCTTACGTTTTTAGCTTATCCGAAACTGTGACTGGTATTTACATGTGCCTTGACCATGATAAATGAATCAACTTTTTCGGTAATCCCACATTTCATGTATTTTGGTGAGCTGTTACATCATCATAAGTCATGATAATCAGGAAAGTTCATCTTATATTTACGCAACTCTCATCTCTCTCTCTCTCTCTCTCTCTCTCTCTATATATATATATATATATATATATATATATATATATATATATATATATATACGTGATGAAAACCATAGGCATATGTTTTGTTGCCTTTTTACAAGAGAATAAAACTAAAAATATTGTAATAGTTAAAAGTAAAACACAAAAAGAAATGTCTTCAAAATCAAAAAAAAATTGAAAAAAAAATCTCCCCAATAAGTGACACATAAAAGACTAACAATTAATTAAATATCAATATTGATATGAAATGATGAATTTTAATAAATTCATCTGTATACGTTGAGGTAATAAAGTAAAATGTCTCCATTTCGGTTAATATCAAATATACTATGACTTAGATTTACATACGAGAATAACCAGGACTTATCTGTTCGGCTGTATATATGATGTCATTTAATATCTAATGATGTTATTGATTTGCTATTCCAAAAGCATTTATTCAAAACATCTTTCCGACTTAAGTAGTGGAAAACATAAAAGAGTTTGTCGTATAAAGAAAACACTTTCAGTCAAATCTGAACGGAATTTTCTAAGTACAGTGAATATTTTCAGGTTACTTGTCTTTAATTGGAATCATTTTGAGGTGAGGCTTCTTAATCTGAGAATTAATTTTTTACGAAAGTAGTGAAAGAAGAAACAACACAAAAAAAGAAAAAAAAACTACCAAGATGAGAACAAAAAGTCCGCAATGAATAAAAATTAATTCTCATTTTCAGGTTATTCAAGCGAAAATAACTACTTGTCCTGGTGCCCTCCACAGAGTAAATCTACGTGTGTCTTCATAGAGAATTCTTCTCTGTATAATTTGAAAAAGGAGATATTGATAAGTTTTTATAAATCAAGAAAATTATACTATGGTTATTTGAAGAAAATCAACTTTAAAGGCATAAGAAGTAATTCGTTTGGATATTGCAAGGTGATAATACTTTAAATCTAAGGAATACTTTTCTGACTACAGAGCCGAATGGAGAGAATATGTTATAGTTTGAAGGTGTCTGTCTACAGGAAAATCGGAACCTTTAGAAAAGCTAATTATATAATGAAAGAAGATTATCTAAAAAAAAAAAATTGCTTGCTGTCGTATTAAAATCTGAAATTGGGTCTTGTTTGAGAATTTACTGATCACCATATTTCATGAAATTCTTCAAGATGAGGCTATAAATATATTCCGGTCAATGTTTTGTGTTGGTTTTTGATTTCAGATCATAGTCAAACAAATAACAACATATGAAAGTCTTATTTTTTATTTGAGAAACGGATGACCGAAAAAGATTTGAAATAATTAGCTGAAAAAACATGTACAGTTCTCTGTATACTTTTTCGTGTCTTTTACTTTTAACATTTAAATCCATTTGTTTGATTTATTAATGGATACAATTTAATATTTAGAATATCTATTGACATATGTATTAAATTCAAACTTATACCTACGTTTCCCTTTCATGATTTCTTTACGTGTCAATTATATTGGTGATAAGTTCAATAATTAAAGAATAACATAATCATCATCAGCACCATCATCATCATCATCATCATCATCATCATCATTAATGTGTGTTGACAGCATGGTGTTCCTTGACATTCTTTATATGTCTATATCATTCATAACTCCTAACAAATCATTTAGAATGGATCTTGTGACGGTACTAAAACTGTGCATGTGAGATATTTCTGTTTAGTTATATATAAGAGCCAAAAAAAAAAACGTTGCTTATGAGATCGTTCTTAATTACTCAACTTTGGCCAGCATTGTCGCATATCGCACCGCTGTACAATCAACGAAAAACTCGTAGATATATAAAAATATAATTTATATCTTTATTCTTCGACGACGACGATTGTATGTTGTAGGAATACAGTCAGAGAGAGTTCACACATATCTTTCTTCTGTCGCGGGGACCCTTTTTGTGAAATAGTGTGGTGGCCGGAGAACACACACGGGAGCTGACAGATCTGCTTGAGTGACCAGTGAGTCTCTCCTTTCGCTTGAGAGACCAGCGGGTCTCCCACTTTGCTAGGGCAGCCAGCAGATGTCTCAATTCAGTCCAAATTTACAGATCTAATATTCTCTTTTCAAGTCCCATGCGGAAGTATGAACATACTCTTCGCCTCATGTATTTTTCTGTTTGTGGCTGGTTTTCGGACCTGACATACTACTTTTTTTTTCGGTAATTTGTTGATTTTATCTGCGAACAGAAATATCTGTCACTCTATCCATAGACAATAAATTATATTCTCTTTCCTGTGAAACCACTTTGTTGATGTTATCTTTTGACAACATTGAATCTGCTAAGTTCATCGTCACCAGGTAAGCTAGTGTTTTACAGCATATCTTGTTCTTTTTTTTTTTTTTTGGGATGGTTTGGGAGATGTAAAGTAAACGGTCAAATAGTTTCTCTCTTGTGGAGTGATGATCCAAGAATTAGTTGAAAATATCATATAGCATTCTTGTGTAGTTCTCATATAGGTTTTTCTCTGCTTGTTTCGAAGGAGTCCAGATAGTGCAACCCCACAGTAGTATCTACATGGCTACATCTTGGAGGATTCATATTTTATTTTATTTGAATAAGTGTATTCATAATATTAATCTTTGTGTCTATTTAAAGCCAAACTAATGGAAAAACGGTGCATTTAAGCCTAATCATTTCTAAGATCTTCCACCCGCCAACAAAACTTGGGTAAGATAGCCACATAATACATATGCAACTATACACGGAAACAGGATTAACAATAATAACGAACGAACACACTTCTTTAGAAAAAATATACCTCTCACACTTTATTCGAAAGGGTTGCGAAAGGGTTATGTGTGAGAGGTGAGTTGGAGACTGAACATACAGCAACATATTGACCCCCACTTTCTCTAACTATAGCAGCACTTCTTTTCCCATTCTGTTGGGCTGCTCAACTGGGGGTCCTGAGGGCCCAGTCCTCTGCTGGGAGCTGGTTCTCACTGCCTCGAACTGCAACTCGAACTTAACTGACTCCAACTAACTCAACTCTCCGTTGCACCGGGTTATATCATTGTTTTTCGTCCACCTGCTTCCCGTGAGCGTCACATTTGCACCGAATTCAACCTGTCCACGGTCAAGGCTATATCTTGATGTCTTCGATCGGAAGCACCTGTTTCTCGATTGATGGCTGGGTCGAAGGTCAGTATGTTATACTTGGGATAAAAATGAAATCGGTCTTGAGTATTTTTCTCTACTGGAAGATATATCATGAGTACATTTTGGGTGCTGCAAAATAGATAATTTTCAAAATTTACTCAAACCTCAGCAATTATCTTTTCTTTGGCTTTTATTTTTTCGCAATAGAATTAAGAGTGAACAATTTTTTGAATGGGAAGTATTTCTTATAATATGTCCTCAGAGAAAACAAATCGCCAAAAAGCTTTTGAAAAGCTGCACTCCTTCTTGCAGAAAATGTGTCCTGATTCGTATTTAGGAAAACGCATTGCAACTGAATCGTTGTTACTGAGAAGATTTTACGTTATTATTTTAGAAAATAAAACTCTTACTGCTCACATTCTATTATTTTCTAAAAGAATGGAAATCAAAAATTTATATTTTCTTCATGTAGCAGAAAGATGAAACTCTATTTCGATGTTGATTTAAGTGAGATTCCTTCGAAGGAAAAAATATAATGAATGAATGAATGAATGAATGAATATATATATATATATATATATATATATATATATATATAGACATATTTCTAAGTTTTAGTCATGATATAATTAGCTGCACTAAAACAATACTGTTTAGTCATTCTCTCTCTCTCTCTCTCTTTCTCTCCCCGCCTCTCTCTCTCTCTCTCTCACTCACTCACACACACACATATATATATATATATATATATATATATATATATATCACGGGAGCTAAGATCAGGATATCTGTGCGTATATGTACAAGAATTTGTTTCCGAGATTTAACGTATGTTTAAGCTTATTTATATATACAAATCTTCATATCAGGTTGGCGAGGCCCCATTAGGCCGTGGTTAATGTTCTGGGTTGTGATATCTTAGGAGAAAGTTCGAACTTGTCCCCATGTTACATTCACTTTTGTAATAATACACTTGGGGATCCACTTAAAAAATCAGTTGTGGATTATGATAGTACCAATACTGCTATACAAGCATGGTTTTGGCACTAATTAATCCATGAAGTTTAATGTGTTATTAAAAACAGAAACCAAATCAACCATCAGAAGCTGTTTTTTTTTTTTCATTTTTTAGCTTCTAATTAACTAAATTGCGTAAGTTACAAATATCCACTTCAGACAGGATCAGCACAAACCAGAAAATAGATATTGTTGCAATATTATCTATAGAATAACAATGCATTTGTAGAAAAAGAGAAGTATCATCGATGCTAAATTTTAATTAAATATCTATCCACTTGTGACCCCATATATATATATATATAAATATAATGGATTCATGATGAATTTGTGTGGCTATTTCGTCTCATGAAAAGACACAGCTCTTTTTGCTGAAAAGCAATTCGTTCCTGATAAGAATTTAATGCTGGCTGTTGATCAGTGAGTTTCCTCCGTACAGCGTCAGGTGTGCTGTGCTCTCGCTTTTGGATTCCACTAACTTGTTTCACCTCCACCATGCTGCATCCAATGATTTCCAATGTAATACGCTTATATGACTCGTCGCATACTCACCTTACATAAAATCGGCTATCGAGTTAAAAACCAGAGAAAGTTAACTTAGCGAAGATAGCAGTCTTATGTTTGATTATCGCAGTGACGGTTAATAGAAAATCCATTCTTGTACAAGAACTGTAGGGGTACTTTTAACATATAGCTTAAGGCTTAGGGAGTTAATACTTTTCTCATGGATGAATACATGTGAACTTAATATCGTGAGTTATTTTCGAAATTGCTCATATTGTCACCGTCCAACACATTAGTCCGTACATGCTGTGATCTCCTTCTCTGTAAGTTTTTGATCATATGTTTTTCTTCAAAAATTCTTTTTTTTTTTAAGTTTTTAACTTAAAGTCCAACTATCCCACATTGTTGTTACCAAGTATCATGGGTTCTAGTTTGTAACTCCATTTCACGGGGTATCATTGTCATTTGAATTCATATTTTATGATAGCACTTTTTTCTTAAGCTTTTATTATTTAAAACAATCTCTCAAGTGGAGAATCTCATCACATTTAACTTTAAAGGTAAGCGTATGAAATATTTTTTTCTCTGATATGGGTTGTTCAGTACAAAAACAAACGCTCTTTCTGAAAAGAGGTTGAAGAAAAAAAAAACAATACATTTGCAGAAACTGATATACTACCTCACTAATTCTAATGATGCATCAAATTATCGAAGGAGCAAATAAAAAATATCTCGAGACAGCACCATTGTTACAAAAGATCGAAATCGTTGTCGAAATTGTTGGACGAAGAGAGATTCGGGATTGATATGAAATCATTAAGATTTAAAGATTATCCTTTTTTCTAATACCTATCTATTTGCCCGGATTCTCTGGTATTCTGTCTGGGAACTTGTTTTGGATTTATATTGACCTCTGTAATTACTTCAGTTCTTAATAATGGGGACAAAGACTTTGATTATCGCAGTCTTTATACACCCAAATTCCCCGTCAACCGTACGGCTGGATAATTAGAGATTTTAGGTGTCCGTTCGTATCAGCGTCTGAACTACACTCGCATTAACTCTACCTTACTGGTGACGGAACCAAAAAATCATACAACTGCTTATAAAGTCAGTCAGGAGTCAAGTTTTGTCAATCATATAACTGGATATTTTTGATGGCTCTTCTTCTAAGGAACTATCAGTTAACTTTTGAATTCATATATCCTGAATTCTACACATACTTTACAAAATTAATAGATGACCTATTCATTATGAAACACTTTTGATCGAAGATTTCTCTTAGGTATTAGATATCATATACAGAAGGAAGATATAGCAATTGATCCTTGAATATGATTGCCTCAATGAAACTGTTGCCGTAAAAAATATATTTTACAAAAACAAAAAGTAATAGGATATCCGTTTGTTAGTGACAGCGACTTCTTTGTCATAGTCTATGGACTCTTGCAGGGAGATAAATTGACATCATATATATCTATAAACTTTCTACATTACGCATTTCGAACATCAGTAGATATAAAAGAGAATGGTTTTCTATTAAAGAAGACAAGAAGCAGGGAATATTCTGCAGAAATTCTAACAGACGCAGACTATACAGATGATCTAGAGCATCTAGCAAACATAACTAGCTAAATAAAATTGATTGTGCATAGCAAGCATTGAAAGGCATTAGTTTATAAGTAAAAAACAGGTAAAAGCAAATTCATAAGTTTTTTAAGCCAGAACTTAACTCCCATTTAAGTAGATAAGTTCTCATACCTCGGTAGTAATATCTCAATGACTGAAAGTGATGTCAACATGCGCATAAGGAAGGTGTGGATTTCTGTAGACAGTTTACCGATCATACGGGAATGCTATATCTCTTATAGAATAAACAGTGACCATGTAGATACTTCTGAACGTAATCACCACTTGGAATCTAACGAAATGTTTAGAGTTAAAACATGATGGGAACTCCACAAGAATGCTATTTTGTTTTTGGGAACAAATTCTGGAAGCAATACACCAGAAACACCATCTATACAGGCACACACCATCTGGCAAACAACCCACGTTAAACGAACAAGACATGCTGGGCTCTACTGGAGATGTAAGGAGGAACTAATCAGCGACACTCTCTTACGGGCTCATTTGCATGGATACACCAGTGTTTGCTGATATGAAAACACTTACATATATAAATTTTGTACTGACATTGGTTGCTGTCTAGAGGACCTACCAAGTGGAAGGAATGGTGAGCATGGATGGTGAAATTGTATGACTTTGTACTATCTGCAAGACTTGATGATGATACTGATAATATATATATATATATATATATATATATATATATATATATATATATATATATATATATACGTGTATATATATATATATATATATATATATATATATATACGTGAGTATGTGTGTATGTGTGTGATATGATTTAATACAATAAGACAAAAAACATATGGAACAAGGAACACTGATTCTGAACTTGGAATATTAAGAATATATGGACAAGTCATCATCATCATCATCATCATCATCATCATCATTATGTCAGAAAACTAGCACGATTCCCCCTCACCTTCTCCTGCTACCCATCTCTATCATCCATCACTCCCAGTAGGTCTTCAAGATTATATCGGCACAGAGCTGTTGTAATTAAGTTCTAGCTGGTTGTCTTGCATTATCTCATCCATGTGAATGGGTCCACCGGAGTATGTCGCTTCTGAGTTCGTACCTAATTCTCAAGCATTGGCCCATATTTCTGGTTTGTCTAACTTGAATAGTTTTTTGTGATTGGTGCTAAGTGGCCGTACAGCTGTATTTTGAAGGGTGATGCCTCCAGGACTTGTTCAATATTGCTTGCAGCATGTCAAGCTTTTTCCCCATACGTTCCAGTAGCGTCCATGTAGTGCATTCATATATCAGTATTGACACGACTGCTGCTTGGAAAAAACTGCGTTTTATTTTATCGGTCAGGTCTGACTTGTATATGACCGATAGCCTATCGATAGCTGTCCATGTTTTTGCTCATCATGTGTTAATGTCTTTCTCAGTTGATGAGACACTGTTTCTAAAATGGTGAACTTGTCCACTAGTTTCTAAGTGTGAAGGTGTCGACTCTTTGATTAAAGCACATGTATACCGTTTTTCTGGGTTGACATGGAGGCCTATTCCAGCAGCTGCTCGTTCCAGACTTTGTAGCAGGGTTTCGGCTTGGATAGACTTCATCAGTAATTGTTTATGCTGGATATCTTCTGCTTCTTTCTTTTGTCAGCTTGAAACCGTTGTCGTTAGAATGGTAAGCAAGAACGACGCAAACTAGCTAAAACACAGGATCTAGAATATACAATATAACGGAACATGGTACCACCATCAAAATCACCAGCTCTCTAAAAACTTTAACATAGAAGAGAGAAACACTGTTTAGATGATAAAGAAATCAATTACTGAAGAAAAGTTGGTATTACCTAAATTAGGTAATCAATTCTTGAAAAGAAAAATACAAGTTAAAAAGAGAAAACGATTAATAAACGAAAAGAAAAATCCCAACGGACAGTATCAGTGAACTAAATGATCTACTTCCTACTGAAACAACAAATTTAGTATCCCAAAAAGGAAATCAAATCGAAAAAGTGAAATGAAAGTCTCACAGTAAATTAGACGAGAATTATACTATGCAATGAAATAACGGAGAAAAAATGTAACAATGGAGGAGACATAGAATACAACTAGAAGAAAAACAACAAAAAATATTTGCAAAAAGAGGGAAATTTAGAAAATATAAGAACAGGATCCATCAAAACAAAGAAAACAGGATTTTATTCAAAATAATGAAATTCTAACCACATGTCAATGATGAAATTGTGAAGAAAATACAGCAATCAGAAACAAAGCAAAAGAAAACAAATTCTGAACAAACTAATGAAGCAAAAATCACAACTGAATATTTGAATGGTTAATATATGATTTACATGGAAATGAAGAAGAACAAAACCCTGAAATATATTTCGATATTCGACGTAGCACTCATTAAAGTGGCAAATTTAAAACTCTAGGACACGATGGGATGTACGCATTTTGGTTTAAATGATTCATATTTAGTCACGATAGTTCAGTTCAATAACTCTATAAATGACAACTAATTGTAGGAAATTCCTAAATGGACGGAAAAACGTACAACTTGTTCCGATCCAGAAAAATGAACGTGTTTCCAAACGATGTGGTAGGTCATAACTGCGTCTACTAGTAACTTGAAAGCCACAGCTAATTTCCTGAAGGTTCTCACTAAGGAAGTGGAGTGCAAATGACCAATAATATAGAGAATAAGATATTCTAATAGTTTTAAGAACAACGAGTAAAGTGTAGCCCTGGCAGGGATAGCCTCCCAAATGAAATAAGTCCTGATCCCAGATATATCTATGATAAAATATTTGAAATATTAAGTTAAGTTGGATAGATTAACCACCATGTTGAGAGAAAACACTTGAGGTAAAAAGAAAAATTGAAAAAACAGCATCCAGAAAGTCATTGTTGCGAAAACTATTAGAAATAGCTTGTGAATTATTCACAAAGAAGACTACAGATTTACAAAAATACCCAAAAAGAGATAATCCACCTCATATTTATAGCCGACCATTAGATTTTGGCCTAGAATGAAAAAGATTGTCACCACCAGAGAACCAGACCCAGGCTAATTAACAAGAAAATATTAACTTGTAAACATGTTGATTTTCCCGTTTTGCAGGACTTGGAGTGAAGTGAAAAGAAAGCAAAAAAATGCCTAGATCTTTCAAGAGATCCATAAAGTTGTCGGTGACACTTATCATACCCGGAGCTCCTGGAACAGACCCCAAGAACAATTTAAAGAAGAGATAATCAGACGAAAAATCAAGATTTTCCAAACAACTCTGTTAAAATCTTCATGAATACATGTGAGTGTAGTGGAGACATAAAAAAAAACACTTGCATTCACTACATTGAAAAAAACATTTACAGCTGGTGTATAAAAGGATTAAAACAATAATACAAGTCCATGCAATTTTGATAAATAGAATTATAAAAACGAATTAGAATTTAAATGTCTTGCGTAAAAAATGAAGTGAAACCTAAGTTAATTTATAAAGATTTATGGAAAGCATTAAAAGCTGATTTTATGATATGGCATCCTTTCATTCATCTTATGTTATAAAACGGCCTGAAATGTCATTAATTCAAGAAGGCTTAGACACACACACGCACACGCACGCACACACACACACACACACACACAGATATATATATATATATATATATATATATATATATATATATATATATATATATATATATATATATATATATATATATATATATAATTTATTGTCTTTTGAAGAAAGAAACGTACGCCCAACACACAGGTTCACACATGGATCTGCACAAATGCACACACGTACACACGTGTATAGACTCTCTCCCTCTATCTCTTTCTCTCTCTCTCTCTCTCTCTTTCTCATTCTCTCTCTCTCTCACATACACACACACACACACCAATAATTTAGACGTACACAGAAAACATAAACATGCACATGATATTGCTATAAGTGTTGACATTAAATTTTCAGATACGTTTCTGGTGATTTTTGGTTACATTTTTGTGGCCCATGTAAATGAATAATATTACTTATTATATATATCCCCCTCTCTCCTTTATATATATATATATATATATATATATATATATATATATATATATATATATATATATATGTGTGTGGGAGGGGGACTAAAAATCTTCACCATCTATAATCTCTATTAGGTGCATGCAATATTTTGAAGCGAAACATAAGTTTTCAGCAAATTATTCAGTCTCTAATTAACATGGGGTCCATGTAAGTTGATGTTTATAAGATTTGCCAATGTTTTCATTTAATATTATCTTTCGTGCTATTTGAAGTTCACATCACAAGATGGCATATATCCTTAGGCTTTCTACGGATCTGGAATGAATTTGTTCTTCAGAAGTTGTTTTTTCTTCACTTTTTAAAATATGTTTCGTTTTAAATAAAGCACCGCTACACCAGGCTTTTCTTGAGATTCAGTATAAATTATTACCATCAAAATATATGGAATTTTAGTCTTCCTTCTGATTAGATGTCTTGCAATAGTGTTGAATGTGTAAACCATCCTTTATATTCTTAGTGTTATGATTATATTCTTAGTGTTATGATTACTGAAATGAATCTTAGAATATTCTCCACTGTTCTAATTTCGTGCAAATACATGAGGGAATTAAGGTTCAGTCTATACCTATTTCAAACACCGAAACACATATAGAAAGACTATCGATCCAAGTTCTTACAGTCACGAGATTTTTAGATGTTCCTAATTTATTTTCGAAATAATTAAATACTAAACATGATGAAAGAAAACGACTTTACACGAAAAAAGGCAAGAGGCAAGCTATATCCCAAGAAAACCATTATTGATACAGATGATGCAGATGATCTAGCACTTTCTACAAAATTTACATTCTCAAGCCGAATCTCAACAGTATAACCATGTGAGGAGAGCAAGCGGCTTTATTTTCTCATGGAACCGAGACAAAACATTGTGCATACATTTTAATTTGGACGACACTATCTTCTCATTAAATGGTAGTCCTCTTATATGAGTAAAGCAGATCATATACCTCGTTAGGAATACCTCAAATACTGAACGTGATATCATTCGTGAATCCAGAAAGGAAAATTGATATGATAAACAATTATATGGATACTTGAAGATGCAATCTAATGAAGTTATTCTCTAAATAACCTAAATACAGTTAAGCTGAGGAAACTTTAAGAACCTGAATCGCTATTAATATAAGCACATATAACGTTAATAGAACCAATTATGTAAAAGCTAATATCAATGATATTGAAGAGTTTTAATCAAGTTGTCCCTATCTCCTCATCAAATATCAAATCTCTGAAATTAGTACATTAGTGTATATATCCCAGTAGGCAGAGCTCATATACTAAAAGCTATGTCAACATACTTATAGGTAAATCATTGGATATTGACAGGTTATTGATTAAAAGGAAATCGAATTTCTGCTATAAAATAAAAGCGGAATTCTTCCAGTGTGTCAATACTTCTGCATCATTTTAACTCTTACGAAACGCCTGGAGGAAAAAAAAAATGATGGGACATACACAAGTATGTCACATGTAATGCTACTTTGAACAAATGCTGGAATAAGTATCTAACAAACAGCCTCTGTATAGCCATATACCTTCCATCTTCCAAACCATCCAAGTACAACGAACAAGAAATGCTGCACACCACTTGTGATTAAACAACAAATTTGCAAGCGATGTTGCCCTATGAACCACTCTTCATGGACACGCAAGTATGCGCCTAATAGCAAAACCTGACATTCACTAGTCCTGTACGGACACGGTATGCCATATAAAGGACTAAACAAGAGCAATGACTGATACAAACGAATGGCAAAAGAGATAGAAAAGAACCTATGCTGCCGGCAGTAATTAATGATAGTTCTGATGATGATATGAAGGATAGATATTCAGTTACTATACATAACAACCTAAATTTAAAAAAAAAATGTATTCTAATTAATTGAAAACAAAAGAAATAGTAATTGCATGTTGCAAATTTTCAAAATTAATGGCGCCAGAAAATAGAGTCAATTGTAAACCACTTTCTTGCTCTCACACGGCATTTTGTTGTCTTTCCTTTTGTTACATGTATTTCTGTTCCTGAATACAAAACTGGATTCACATAATGTCTCCAAGGGAATAAATCTATTTCTTACATTGAGATAAACTACTACATTAATTTATAAATATGTTTTAGGTCGTTGTGGAAGGCTAAAGCCCTATTATTCTTTGTTACTTTTTTATAATCCCTATAAACATGTTCTTTAGTTGTAATATGCGGCTTATTATTTCTATTCTTATCTAAAAGAATCTTTTATGTTATCACGAAAATTCTTTTTTCAACAGTTTCCACTTTCATTAACTTTTGAATAATGTAAATAATAATCGATCTTATAACATGAATATTGGTTTGCGTGAAAGAGAGGGTTTAATGATTATACTTTTAATTGGTAAATTAAATTCAAGCATCTTCACCTTCTTTCAGATATATATTCCTATACTTTAGGACGCGTTTATAAAATGCGAGGTTTAACTCAGTAATGACAATTTTTCTGAATATATATATATATATATATATATATATATATATATATATATATATATATATATATATTATTTAATATTAACCAGTTATAAGAGGAACATTTTTTTCTGTTTAATTTATTTTTTTATTTTGTTGACAGTTCTTAACACTAATGTCTTAAAAGTCTTCTCCTATGTATTCACTCACCTAATATATAAAAATGCCTTCAACTAACAGAAAGATTTTACTCACCCCCCCATATATATATATATATATATATATATATATATATATATATAAATATATATATATATATATATATATATATATATATATATATATATATATATATATACTGAGAGACAGATGCAGCAATTCATCTCCTCACCCAGCTATGAATTGAATAGTATATCTGCTGTTCTTCCCTGGGGATAGATTTGGCATAAAACAACCCACAAAGATTGATATAATAACCAAGAGAACCAAACCAAAACCATTGCAACAGGTTTGAATCACTGATATATTTTCCCTCTTAGCTTGAAGAAATTGCCCTATCTTGCTGTTTTATTTCTTTTGATAGTTTTATGTTTGCAGTCGTATTTGTTAAGATGTCAATATTATTTGTCAAGCTTAATATTAGAGCTGTTATGGCTGTTACGAAAAGTACCCCATTACTGTATATCTTTATATTTACAACATTTACGATGATTAATTATGGCTGATTCACGTATATTTTAACTCTTAAATTTCAAATATTTCTCTCTCTCTCTCTCTTTCCCTCTCACACACACGCACACGCACACGTATATATATATATATATATATATATATATATATATATATATATATATATATATATATATATATATATATATATGTATATGTATGTATATATATATATATATATATATATATATATATATATATATATATATATATATCGATCTACAGTCGCACTATTACGTTCAATTTTGGACAAATACCCTTGGGTATGTGTGATTTTGTTAATACAGTTAAAATTTGTTAAGCTTATTACAAAATTCAAAAAGAAGTTTAATGACACAAAGAAATTCAGAAAATGAATAAACGTATTTATATAAACTGATGAGTCAGTTTATTTTTACTAAATGATTAAAAAAACATCAACGAAATGTTAACGAATTATCATATAACTGAATAATAGAAAAACCCGAATAGATGTGAATTTTTTTAAGCATAGACCCTGGTAATATCGCAGTGAAATTTAATACAGAATTAATTGAATAATCAGAAAATAATAACAAAAAAAAAGATTAAAAACACCTTTCATTATGATCAAAGATCATAAGGAGATTTTCCAAAATCACCTGGAATGCAGACTCTCTAACCCGATGATAAGCCAAACAGGTAAAATGGCAAAATGATCCGGTTAAAATATACTAAATCTTCAGAACCTTAAACATGAATCAAAGAAAAAATTTGAAAGTTCAGCAATTTTGTTAGATACAAAATAAATGTAAATGTCTTCTTATTCAGTTCAATAGAAAAAAAATCCCATATTCACTGAAAAGCTATCAAACAAAACTCTAAACTTAACTAAATTGTCTGTGCCGGTTTGAAAAAAAAAACTCAGTGTGAGTGAAAGAAAGTTCCGTGAAGGTTCCCGAGTTCGACAAAACACCTGAAGAAGGCCGGAAAACATATCAGTCGAAACGTTGTGGAAAATAGCAATAAAGATGAAGACAATAGTCCGAAAAACCTTAATGATAAAATATCTAAATAGTGTTATAAATGAATTATGTTAGTAGGCATATGGATATGATATCAACCATTACCTTGGAGCCTTATAGAATAGTGCTTAAGAACTGAGATTCAATATTCGTATGCCTACTTACATAATTAATTTATAACTGTACTTATATAGTTGACTGTGTCGTAAGGAATGTATAAAAGAACACCCTCAAAATGTCCCATTTGTTATGAATCAAACTTCTATCAGCTTTTTATCAATACTTGAAAGATCACATAAAGACATAATCGTAAATACGTGGCATGCAAATATTGTGAGTGATCCCAACATCATTGTGTTAACAGTTTTCCTATTCGTCCAAGTTTTGATCAATAGTCCTCCCTGTAATCAGTGGGCTAAGAAGATTTTCTCGTATTTTATGTAAATCATTGTGGATATCAATTGGTTTTGGTCAGTGTTGTGCACAAATCGATATATTGAATCGGGATCTTCTGAAAATGTTGAGTCACCGGTGATATATTCGAGTAAAAAATGGCCGGTAGTAATTTTTCGTTATCGATCTCTCATCGAAGATGCAGACAGAGTAGTGTTCAGCAAATACAAAGTACTGCAGTTCCTTTGCTGTTTCTTTACTAAATCTTATTCTATCTGGTATTTATACGTGCCATAGTTTTAAAAATGATTTTGAGTTCAATAAAGAAAAAAATGAAAAAAGGTCAACGTTTCCACTGAGTTCTTTTTGCAAGTTACTTCTATCAATTGATGTGACTACATTTTTTCTCAACTTGGATGAATTATTTTTGCAGACTTTTTCTTTATTTCTTCTCTCAATATTTGGCTTTTTTCATTGATTACATTTTCTTTATTTGTATTTTACATATTTTCTTTTTACGATTTTGAGGGTTCTCTTTTTCTGCCATTGGGTTTTATTTTCTTTTGCATTTTTTCTCCTTTTAATTTGAACTCAAAAGTTTTCAGTCTTTCTATTTAATTTTGATTTCTTTCTTTCAGTTATTAAAATTCATTTGTCTCTTTCGTTTATCTTGCTTTCCAACTGTTTTTTTCTAACTTCACTTTTTGTTTCTTTCTTATTCCATCTTCACCATTCTTTCTCTTATAAATGATTATTTTGACTCTCTATAATTTGTGGAATTTAATTTTTCAAGCACTTATTTTTAGATATTCATCCAAATACATCTTTTTATCTGTAAGTGACGTTACTGATTTAATGTTCCTAAGATCCTATAGAATTTCAGGTCTTGAGATACCATATTACCTCGCCAGAAAGTCAGCTGATTGCAACTTAGTTCTCCTTCCAGTAGATAATATTTGCAAACTCAGTCTCAATTTTGACTTTTATAACATATGGCAACATGATGGTTCGGTGATTTTATGTTTTTCGGTGTCATCGTCATAGCATTCATGTTCTGTTAAACTGTTTTCTGTAAAAGAATATTTCAGTTCTCAGCTTGAGTTTTCTTGACCATTCGAATGTATCTTTCTGATTGGCGAGACTTGTTTTTCATGGCTCTTGACATTCCTTCAATTTTCTTTAGTAGAAATGTTTTGCCTCGTTTGGACTTCACCGCACTCAACTTGTGTATTTCTTTCTGCGTTATTGAAGAAAATCAAGGAGTCTTTTGTTCTTTATTTATAGCCACTCAGAATAATGATTCGGCTATAAAGGCACCTTCTACGATCCTTGGGAATGTGGGTCAAATTGATTAAGAATATATATGGTATTAAGTAAAAATACAATCAAAAGAGAAACACACAGACGCACGCATGCACTCGCATACGTGAACATTTCCCAAATTGACAATCGGAGTTCACTTAATGCATGGAGTACACCAGAAAAGTATATGAGTAGATCAAGTGGGCAAAGATGTTATCCGAACTGGTAAGAGAGAAGCGGTTTTAGGTCAATTTGGATCAAATTCGACAAGATCAAATGAAAGCAAATGTCGGTATTAGTTGTCGATAAACAAAGCTAATTATCAAGTCTACAAAAGACTTAGTCAAAAATTTACTGAGATGTCTTGACGTAAAATAAGTTGCTATTATAGTTGGTAGCACTTACGCTCTTTCTGTATGTTTTGACATTTAAATAACGTACTATTGCTAAAATGAATTGTTTGAAGAGGAACAGTTTTTGTCTGCTAACGTGAATTGATTGAATTGAAATTATTTTAGTCATTTAAACTGTGTATTTATGCTAAACTGATTTGTTTGAAATATACCGTTTTGACATTTAACTGTGTGTAAACAAAAACATTACTTATTCTTGACTGAATTACTTTAATTAGAACTGTTTGACTAAACTGAATAGCTTGAAATAGAAATGGTTTTAAGAAATAAACTGTGTACTTATGCGAAACTGAAATGTTTGAAATAGAACTGTTTAATTTGTATAGCATTGGATTTGACAATAAATAACCAACAAACCTTGGTATGCCATAAAAACAAACAAACAAACAAACAAAGACACACGCAGTAGTAATCCTGAATTTCTTTATTCCTGTATTAAATGTAGTTGCAAAAATCAAAAAATACACACCTGGCTATGGCCATAAAGCTGTTATAAAACATCGGAAGAGGTAACGTATGACCTACTATGCCTTCCTCTGGAAGTCTTGTATCATCTGATTAGACCTTCCATTCCTCTTCTGTATTGTCTTCCTCCCTCTGACCTCGGGACATATTGACACCGTTACTTGAAAATATGTCCCGGAATATATGGCCATTTTTTTTCTCATTTGGGACGATAGAGTTCCTGGCGTTCCCGTGACCGTTGACTTGGATCTGGTGACACCAAAAATAGGTATTCTCAAATGTTAATTTTATTGAGCAGAATAATCAGTGGGGACGTCAATTTCGATTACTTCTTGTTCATTACACGGGATATTTTTTATGTTGTTTGTTGCGTGATAAGAGATAATAATTCGTGACTATCTAAGCTGAGAATTCACCGGGTCACTGTGGCAGGACCCTCACGACCTGGAGAGGTTTCCAATGGAATAAAGACTTAGTTGGTACCTCTTCGACGTAGCATAATCCCTCGTGCTTGGGAAAAAACCGAGCGATCACGTACGGGAGATGATGATGCCAAACTCTTTATATTCGGTTAGAGTTCAGCATTCTTCATCAACAGCTACCGTATCAACGACATTATACCCTGTGATAGACCTCATTTTGTGGTCATGCTTGTATGTGGACGTGAACGTGGCTTTGAGTGCATTGTCCATTGGTTCAACTGCATCAGTCGTGGTTACCATGTAAACTGTTCGTTTATCTGTTGAATGTGTGTAGATGATATCTGTGGACGTTCTTTCGAGTCCTCTTAAAGAATCCATTTTGGTTACGCAGTCGGGGGCCACATAGAGTTTCTTTTGGAGATTTCTAATTCGAAATTTGTCCATTAGTTTACATTCTCTGTAAAAAAAGAAAAACAAACATGGGTTCTTTATATTCAAAAGGGCATATTATGAGAAAATTTTAATGTGTGGCTGATGGTCTATGCTCATTACTAACCTTGGAATTGATATCCGAATATCTGATTCGATATCAGTTCATAGACAAGGACTGGGACATCACCTTCGACCGTAGTTGGACCCTGTATCGTTGGTAAAGCGGGATTTGCTTAAAGAGTTGGAAGTAAGAAAATGGAGAATGGCTTCAGTGATTTTCACCGTGGTTTTCACGACATCGGCCGTTATCAACAACCTCAAAAACTTCACCCCATTCTCTGCGAAATGGTATTGTCCGGGTAAAAACAATTTCATTATTCAGTTGGTTATATGCACGGTTGCCTTTTAGAATAAGAATACCACAGAATCGCCCCCAAAGAAAGTTATCGTCTATGGAACGGGGTTTTCAAGAATATCCACTGCAATATCATCGAACCCACGGGTATATCCGTTTTCAAACGCATGAAATATCTGAATGGGACTCGAAGATACATGCACCGTCCCCATTTAAAGAGAAATGTGTTGGTGTATACTACCGATATGGGAATCAGTTCGCTATGGTACTCATTCGATGTGTCTTAAACTATTTTCGAGGTCATAGCCAGTACAATGGAAACCTGATGAAAAATAGATGAGGTGTGGTGGGGTTCTCACATTGTAGCAAAGTTCACTTTATGAAACTCCACTGTGCCTCTGAAAGAGACTGATTTTTACGTTCGACTATAATCCTATCGCACTAAGACTGATTCAATTAAACCTAGTGTGAGGCCTCGATTGATATCTGGTTTCACTTTTTTCTTCTTAAGGTCATGGTCAACGATATATGTGTGAATTGCTGATGCCCGTCAGTTGTTTAGTTGGTGGTTTGGTTGTGTTTTTTTTTAATGTTTTAAGACGTATCAAATATTTTCGGGTCATTTGACGCCAAATTAAGTAATTTATATAAACGTTTCAAACAATTCTATTTAGTAGCAGAACTGTTTTTGTTTACACACAGTTTAATGTAAAAAAAAGTAAATTTTAAACAATTAAGTTTAGCATAAGTACACAGTTTAGAACTATTTGACCCGTAGATAGGACACTATCAGGTGCTACTACTCCAGATAAGAGTGAACCAGGGAGCAATGGCAATGAAGGGGTAGTCTGTATTCCCCAATGCTCCAGCATTACTGACGCCTCACCATCAGATTGTTTAGCGTCATAACAGGACATTCGTTGAGGGAATCTTACTCCTCTGCAGAGATGCAGTCAGTGTATTCTGCAGTCCCAGCTGATTGGGCCAAAAGGGGCGTAGGTAATTTTCAATGGCTTTGCTCTCATATTTTGTAAAAAATTCAAGTCAAGTGTATTTAATACATTTAAATGCAATTGACTTGAAATGATCTCGAATCCATTGTTCCAAGAAGAATCTGTTTCTGTCGGAGGGAATGGGGTAGTACAAGACATCGATGGAATAAGCTATCTACGCCGGCACATACTCAATCCTATTTCATTAGCGACCTTCATAGTGTCGTGTTTGAATGTCTTGGCAGATAAATCAAAGGGCGAAAGATATTAATCCCTAAAGGCGGAATCTGATAAGCAAAATCCGACATATAATTTGACACATATCCCATTTATAATGTCTCCCATAAGCCAATTCTTAATCGCAGAAACAACACTCTGTTAATATCAGGTTGGTTGTCTATAATGCAACGTATTCGATGACGAGTTGACACAAATTACGACTCCGGGCACCTGAGTAGTTTTAATATCTCTGCTCCACTTAAACAAATTTGAGCTCCTACATCAGCGAACGTGATGATTCGATGATTACCACGGCTAATTAGAACAGAGTGGGTGCATCCAAGAAAAGTGAGGGTTTGATGCATTATGGTCCTTTCTATTATCAATGATAGAGGTGGATTTGAAACATGACCTTTAAATTGATTTCTATCCCACATGAGATTAGGCACAGATTTGGGCAGCGTTAAACCGGTTTTATGGCTCCGTTTTGGTCATCAAGCATTGCGATTTGGGTGAACTTTCAGACTAGTATTTGAAAAACATCTTGTTGATCTTAAGATCGTTTTGCGTATTCACCAGATCCTGCTTGCAGTTGCACATAAAATAACTATAACGGCAAGGGTTGGAGTAATCTTCATTTAGTTTGTTATGGAATCAACCGTGAGATGCAAGTACAAAAAATACAAAATGGGGGTCTGTTCATTCGGATATTTTTAAAAGATCGAAGAAAATAAGTTATGTCCTCCTTTGTTTGCCCGTCGAAGTACCTGATTACTTAATGTGAATTTCTTTTCTATTTTACAAATGTAAATCTAAAAAAGATCACCCATTCCCTCCCAATAGCTAATTAGTTTAGACACTCTTGGACTGGCTAATATATTTTGGTGCCTGTAATGCAAGGAATTTCCAGAATAGATATAAGGTTATGCTAAAAGAATTGTTATAGTATGTTTTCATCAGTAAATGAAAATAGTTCAGTTAATTTTGTGAAGTGACGACCATTTTTACCCTTCCTTTGTTGCGGCTGGTCCCAAATTCATGTAAATTTATTTGGCATATTTTCTTTGCCTGGAAAAATCAAAATTGGAACTGATAGGTCTGTTGTCTTTGCTTATCCGGTTGAGGGAGGTGATTTCTTTTAACGTATCAGCTAATTTTCTCTGTAAAATATGTCTGATCAGGAATTTAAAAAATATCATGATGTCAACAAACTTGAAAATAAACAAAGCAACTTTTCTCTCAGAGTTCTAACTACTTGGCAATTTAATGAATATTTACTTACAATAGTTAGTATAACAACAATTATCAGTTACTTGACACGTCTTTTGTATTGATTTTAATCGGATATAAAAAAAAGATTTAAAAAATCACTAATTTCAAAGGATTTGATTTTTTGACTTATACATATCTAGACCTAATAATTAATTCAAATAATATTATGCCAATTAAGATTTAATCACAATTTTTAATTAATAGACGTTATCATTTGTAACTAGAATGTAGGAATTTAATAAATGATCACACAATATTTACTGAAGTAGTACTGATATAATGACCATTTTTATTTACGAGTCACGACTGTGTAGGAATTTCTTTTGTTTTGACATGAAAAAATTCAAGCTATTTTTCCAAAGTTAAACCGTAAGAAGTTCTACCTAACCGATTCAGAATGAGCCATTGAGTATAAAGATTTTATTTTCTTTCTAAGTTTTCTCTTTTCTCATTTATTATTCTTTCCACGTTTCTTCCTAATTTTACACTCGATAAAGGTGTCCACTTTCTTTCATTTAATTCTTGTTTGTTTTTAACGCCCTAACCCCTTTTTTCATTTATATACTTTAAGTTATACTTTGTGCTTATTTACTCCTTCATATTTCATATTCCTCGTATTGGTTATATTATATCTTTTAATGTGATATTTCTCGTTTCTATTCCATTTATCTATACTTTGTTTCTCTTATAGTTGCATTATTCTCTCACTGACTAAAAAATATTGATCAGTAAAAATGTCATTGGAATGATATTTTAGATATACGCCATTACTAAGCCATCACTTATTAGTCAATGAAAACTTCAGATTTGGAATAAAACCTGCACATGATTCGTTTTTAAAAACACATTTGGGGTAAATTATTCAGACAGAAACGATGAATGCAATTCAAAAGGTTTGGAACAAATGAGTGGTTGGATTATTTTATTGGAATGAATCAGAGATAACTTCCTGTTTGAAATATATAATAATTTGATGTTGAATACTGAAAAAAATATAATTACTATAGAACACTTTGTTCGTGACTGCCATTTAGAGTTTGCCTGCTGGAAGGATCTTATGACTAGTTGCAACTATCGAAAACTGGGTTCTATTTATCTTTATTGACAGGGGATCAGCAGATTCCAACAATTTGTGTGTTTAAAAGTTTTATTCACTGCATTGTTGTATAATAGTCAAACATTCAAACATGAACAATTTAAGAAGCAAAAATAATATAATGAACTGCAAACTGTTTTTTTATTATTTGAAAAAAATTCTGTTTTATATCCAATCTTGGATGCCGATTGCAAATCTCTGCCCATTGTGATTTGTTCAATCTGGACAAGATTTCTTATTGTGTACATCATATGTAACTAATAGCTCAACAAAATCTTTTCTTTATAATCCTTCAGATTTAGCACAATAAAGAATTGTATGGAATTAATATGAAATGGATGCGAATTTCTGCAAATTAAATTTAGAATAAAGAAAATGTAAAAATACGCAAAGGCAGGCATTTCTTTGAAAAGGAGATGAGAGATTAAATATAATAGAATGTTCAGATTTAATCTGAACCCACTTACCGGGCAGTAAGAAATTAAGTTTGATTTACTTAACATTCATGGGGAACTCATAACTGAAAAAGTATCTTGGTGTAAAAGTATCTTGGTATAGAAACAACAACAAAAAACAATAATCCAACAGGAACTTAAATAAAGGGATCAGAGAGTTTCTTTAAAATTTTCATCTTGTATTCTCAATTTTTGTCAAAGGTGGAGGATTGGAAAAAATTCTCTAAATTATTGGAGCTCTTTCTACAGAGGGAAACCAATTAAACTCCTAAACACATGTATAAGGAGTGTTCAAAAAGTGTTATGACTTTCATCTGTATTTACCGAGACACAAAGCAACAATGGCTCATAGGATAACAATTTTCAAATAATTATCTTGTTATTGATTGCAGTAGATATTGTTAAATCCCATCTTTTGATATGATCTTTCTTTAAATATACACGTCGTCAAACGTTAACTTTACGAATAATTCTCTCATCAGGAAACAAGAGAAAGCCACATAGAACCATGTCTCATGAGCAAAGATAGTTCAACACATACACAGACATCTGTTTCGCCTGAGAACAAATGATCACATTTATCAAGAATTTCTACTGACTTATTTTGACGTATACACATATTACTATTAGAAGAATTGTCATATTTTACACTGGCCCCATTTACATTTAAAAATAAAGTATCGATTCATTCTTTATTGTTGTTGATACATTCCGTAGGTTTATATATATATGTGTGTGTGTGTGTGTGTGTGTGTTTTGTCTCCGTATTTTTATTTTCAAATCGCCAGATAGATGCGATGATATCCAGCTGTATTTAGTTATTCAAGTATTCAAGTAATAAGCTAATACTCTCGGACTCCTTTCGAGCAATTACCATTGGAGGTAAATGCAAAAAAAAAACAAAAAAACAATACAGCGCTTTATTTATACTGGTGAAATTTAGTTTTAGAGATAGAAACAATAGCTTAAGACATTTGAATACATTAGCATTCGTTTTAAAAGTGACATTTTTGATGTTGGGATTTTTATTTCGAATGTGTAGGGCTTCTTCAATCTGTAATCACTGTTTGAAATTCTGTTCACTGGATATCATAGTTATTTGCCACTAAATCTACTCCATCTATAAGGATGAGATTAAGAATTTTTTACAAGAATGCAATAATAAAAAAATCCTTAAACCTCATATTAAAATATTCTACCAAACGATAGGAATGAAATTTAAAATTAAAAATGCTTTTGAGAAAATAACAATTGGCTAATATGTAAAAATGCAAGGAAAACTGTCGAATATACTGAAATTTATCTGCATTAAAAAAATTGGAATTAATCTCTTTGAACTAGCAAGACATGTCGTGCATTTTTGCATTTCAAGATGTGGTATATATATATATATATATATATATATATATATATATATATATATATATATATATATATATACATATATATAATCGAATCAATGGGAAGGTTAAGACATCTCAAAATGTAAACAAATGTTAAAATGGAAAACTCAAAAATAAATTCATCTTTTTCCTTACACACACACAAACACCCACATATGTATACACATGAGTGTCTTTTTTATTTGTGCATGTATGTAATTGTGTTTAGAGTGTGTGGCGTGTGGGAGCGTGTGTGTGTGTGCCAGAAGAAAAAATGTTTACATAGATAAACAAGGCAAAGCTATTACTTCGATTATGTGTCCCAGTATATATTTCATTCCAATCTTTTTTTTACAATTAACACCAAGGGATTTACAATGATTGCAATACTTTGATAGAAAAGAGTAATTGCTATGACTCTATTCGTCTTAATGTTCGAATTATAAAAGTAAAAGCCATTTACAACATTTAGGAAATAAACACCTTTATATATTCTTAGAATGAAATGCCTATCATTCTACATACAGAGATAAGCGCAGAGATAATTATTAATGTAATTCTATCTGTGCCATATTTAATCTCTACAAACTTCACTTTTTTTTCTGTTGAGAGGATCACTTTCCTTTTAAAACAAATAGTTTTTTAGGATCATAAAAATATTTATGGGATTCTTGCTGCATTCCTCTGAAGTGATCCAATTCTCTCTTTTACTTTTAATTCCAATATTACAGACAAGTTTCCTTATTAATGGGTCGTTAAATTCACTATAGCATAAAAAGAAAAAAAAAAAACTTATATGATAATATTCGCGGATATTCACAGAGAAGTGATAAAAATCGACCTTAGTTTTATATTTATTAAGTCTTCCCAGCGGAAAATGTATTTTTATGATATAATTTAAAAGAACTATAATACCTAGAAGATTATACGTCTGTGAGATATGTTTAAAAGTGGTTTAAAGTTTTAATTATTTCAGACTTGTTTTACTTTAATTTCGCTTACTGCATATTGATAAACTGTAGAAAGAAATGTTTTTGGGAAATAATTAAACACAGCTTATTTACCCCAAAACTGGATAAAAATTACATTGCATGAGTTTTGAATATGGTGCTTCTAGTTCCCTTAACGATCAACCCGCCTGGTAATCAGTAAAACTTCTCATCAAAAAAGTAGTGTCCTCAGTTTGACACAAAACTATATCTCATGCCAAGGCGTTGGTTTTGGAAATCTAGAGAGATTGAAATACTCCTTTATTGCCATTAATCCAAATTTGGAGCGACCGTGTTCCATTACTCCCTAAATAGACGGTTGTAACATTACACAGTACAAATAGAAGTGTGCAATGCTACACTTTTCAGACGGTAGTCTGTGCTGGAACTGTCGCATTATACTCTTGTACTACTACTACTACTACTACTTCTACGCATAGGCATTTGTGCCACCAAGTAGTGAACGGGTTTATGCGTCCAGGGCTACGTCTAATGTATCAGTCTGATCTTGTGATAACTTCGCCATGAGAAAAAGTGACAAACACATAACAAGCCCCTTGTAGTTCGCAAATACGAAAATTTATTCGTCAAGAAGAGTTAAACTGCGTATGAACTGAGTCGACCGCGTAAGCTAGATAAAGAGAAACAAAATATAATGATGTGAGAGAGAGGTGGGTTGACAGATATTAAATTATCTTTAACGTTTTCTCTTTTAGTTCTAACTGTGCTTGATCGTTGTTTTCGTCTTCACAACTTCTCGTCAGAGTGAGACCCCTTTTCAGAGCTAACCTTAAAATGGGGGCCACAACTTTCAGCTGTCTTCACATCGTCGTATCTTGTGCCTAGCTGACTGTGCTTACATCGGCACATCCGGCTGCCAACTCACTCTTTCCTTTTTTTCTATCCTGCGCCCATAGTTAACGACTTTCCTGTCAAAATCTCTTTCACCCAGTCAAAACTCGTTGCCGATTTGTTGCTGATACGTTACTATTTTTAACTCGGGTGTCGGCTGCAGTCTAGCCTTTCTAATCTGTTTCTGCCTTTTTGTATATATTTCTTTCTTTTCTACCGTCTCGTAGTGGACAAGTAAATCTCACCCAGAAACAACTCACAGTCGACTGGAGTCACTAATAATTTTACACCCGTTAAGGCACATCTCTTAAATAGATTGGTCAAATTATAATATAAAATAATACTAAATGTCATATAAATGTGTTAGGAAACTCAAGAGATGTCGACACAAAACTTACTCATAAAAGTACAAGGAAAACTATTTCTTAAACTGTAGAAATAAAATAAATCTTAGACGTGCTGACATGCCGTTAAGATCAACCATTAACAATCTGCATGCAAGTTCCTGGCTTTTATAGGAATTCATTCAGCGACTTCTGGCACTGGCGTAAAAATGCAACTACTTCGTTCACCCGAACAGCAAGATTATAAATAGAATGATTGTTTTGGATCAAGCTGCATATTAATGTGGCTCTGTTTGCTTAACTTTAATATGAAATTTTAAAATTCTAGCTAATATCTCACGTTGAACGAGTTGGCAGGCAGGTCAATATGATGTCCTGTAATTAGGCACCGGAAGAAATTTTACAGACGCTCACGTTTAATGTAGTGGCAATTAAAACATAAAAGTACGGTAATGTTGTCTGTTGTTATCAGAGGCAGCGAAATTTCATTGCAGTTCGTGAGCAGATTGGCTAGAAATAACGGATGATTAAATCGGTCTGAAGTTCATGTATCGAAAATTGTAAACTATATAGAGCCCTGTAGTCAGAAGACACACCTCGCTAGAAACATTACCATTTGACATTTGTCTCGTTTGGACCGGTCCTAAAAAGCGCAGGATGCCGTGAAATTCAATCAAACATACATTGATCAGCCCAGTCGTAAAATAATTGTTGCCATCACGAAACTGATTTACAAGTAGCAGAGTACGTGAGAGATAGAAAAGACTTTAAAAGTTATTTGTCTTTAATTGTCCCGCTTGCAAGTAGTTTACGTGCACTTGACGGACATTTGCGATCGACATACTTCATTGAAAGGGTATCACTCGATGAGAGGGTCTGTTTTATTTCGCTTTTCCGGGCACGTGCACTCAAACATGTACATAGCTACCCCAAGCGATTATGATCAAGAGGTAAATCACACACACATACACACACACACACACACACACACACACACACACACACGCACACACACACCAGCGTATATTTCTATAACGAAATAAAAAATGACGTTTATTTTTGTGCAACAAATATTTATTTTACAACACAATATTTTTTGTTGGTAGACAAGTAAATGGTGTAAATTAATGACATAGATCAAATATTATATTGGATAAAAATACTTGTATTTTTTAATAATGTTTTTAAAAATGTTGAAAAAGACACCTGTGCAACTGCGAAGAGTATGCGCGCCATAAGTAAATTCCAGATTTTCTTCGGGAGCGGAAATATTTAAGCTTACGTTTTTCATAAACTTATATTTCTAATGTTGTAAGACTGTTCAACAATTGATTTTAATTAATGAAAGTGGTTGAAAATAAAGATTTGGTGTCTGAAATATTATATGAACATCAGTAAAAACAACGTTTCATTTCTTTATTGTACCTGGTGAATTTTGATTCTTCTATAATTAAGAAATCCTTATGATAATTGATTGATTGATTTTAACGGCATTCCAACAAGTCGAGGCTTATTTTATGCCTTAATGAAAGGGAATATGGTTAATTGCATATTCATTATGACATTCTTGTGTTGTTGGTTATTAATTTATTGTCAACAACGAACGATTTTTAAACAGATTCATTTGGCCTATAGATGTAATCTTAAAAGTTACAACAACTCTGGGTCAGAGTGTACTTTGGATTAAAAGCAATATAGAGGTATTTACACACTCACCTGATTTCCAGAATTACACATTTACCATTCGATGCAATTTAGTGTCATACACAAAACACACCTCTTTAAGTAGAGGTCTTATCCTTCTGTCGAGAATACACTTAGCATATTCTAACACTTGCCCAGAGGATTAAAATATTTTAAGTAATATATAAACATGACTGATTTTACATCGATCAAAATATAATATAGATAAAATTGCAGCCACCGTATTTCCAAAATTCCATTACTCATCTTTCTTATTCGATAATAGGTGATTAAAAGAACTTCCCCGTACTAATCCACTTCCTCTAAAAACACTCAACTCACACTTAGACGTAATAAACCGCCAAAACCCAAATGTAAAGTGGATGCAGGAAGGGAGACAGGAAATTGTTAGTTCTCGGCCGGACGAAGGAGGTAAAGACAGTCAGCTGAAGACCAGCTACGAAGACGTAAAGAGAGCCAAAAGTTGCGGCCCCAATTTGAGGTGAGGACGGATCCTATGAGGAAGCAAGTGTTAGAACTACTAGAGGAAAGGTGGAAGAAAATTGAAGGTCTATCTCTGCTCTCTTTCTTCTCTCAACATTTTGTTTCTCTTTGTCTAGCTAACGCGGACGACTTAGTTTTGATTCTCTGTTTCACGTTTCCCGACGACTTCTTAAAAAGTGTTGTAGCGAATAACATTTAGTATTAACGAACCAAGACAGGGTTTTTGTGTGTTCGTCACTTTTTTCACAGCGAGGTTATCACTAGGTCCAACTGACACTTAAGACGTAGAAGCACAACAAATATCTCTTGAGATGGTATCAACAAAATCCTCCATTTGAACACTGTAGCTCTGCAAACTTCTGTTTGTCCTGTTTAGTGTTACAACCGTCTATTTTGTGTGTAACGTAACATCCACAACATAATTACTGAAACTATTTTAATGCAAATACCTCACACAAATCTCATATAAAATGTAGTCAAGAAATCCGACATTTTTTAAACGCTTCCATGTATCGGCCTAATGAATAGAGTATATACCGATGGTCTAGGAAACCAGGATTCAATCCCAGGTCGAGTCATACCAAAGACTCAAAAATGGTATTTGATACCACTTTGCTTTGCACTCAGCACTATAAGGTAAGGATCAAGGGTAAAGTGGAGAAATCCAGGGAACTGAGTAGCACCCTCCCCTACACCTCGGTGTTGTAGCTATTGAAAAGGGCGCATTCTTATCACACTCGACTAGGGTCACCGAGTTTACTTTTACGCTTATACCGTGTTTTAGTCACCCAAGATATTTTGAGATGTGCATGCTAAACCCATGTACATAACAATTATGTAATGTAATATGTAATTCATCCTTGAATGTTGTAGAGAATAAAAATGAAATGCTTTGTCATCAAAAGATCAGAAATTTTTTCATATTTCTCTTTCAATTGACAGAAATTCTGAGATTTAGAAAACTACGTATTACATTTTCTTTTTATTCCAACATTTGAACAACTTCAAATAGAAATAAAGTGCTTGACGGAGTATAGGCTCATTTGAATGTTTAAAATCTCATGTGCGTGATATTTCATCTTACGTGCTGTTTCAAGACAAACAAAAAAACAAAGGAAATCAAAATAAAGATTAATTTCCAAATTTTATAGGAAATAAATTGCATAACTGAACCAAACTCAAAGAAATTAACCGAAAATAAAAATAAAAAACAGAAAATAAAGACGCTTTTTCATCATAAATACATCATTCTCTTATTTTGCATTTACTACCCATGAGGTATTAGACATTTTTCTTCAACTGGGAATTCATTGTAATATCTTTCCTAAATGCAAACAGAAAAGACTATAATAGTCGAAGATCAGCTTAAAATTTCATAAGCTGATTAAGTTGCTTTTATGACATGTGACCAAATGATGTTCAATTGTCAACATATTTCTAATTGTGGTAGACTCATCTTCAATTGGAGTTGTAGTTTTTGGGTTCCATTGGTCAAAAAGACGTTAAAAACAGATATGACATCATCCTATGGACTTTTCAGTCCGCTCTTGTACACATACATACACAAAAGAACACCCGCACACAAACACCACCATCACAACAACAACGACAACAACAAAAGTAGTAACAGTCGGAATTGAATATATTTGAGAATATTTTCCTTGTACAATGTCCATTAACAAATTAAGCTCATTTTCCCTGGAAGTATATATAATATTTTACACCAACCGCAAACAGTAACAAACTGGTAATTCAGTTCAATTGAACTCATTGTGTAGTCAGTCTGATTTTTATCTATTTTTTTCGAATAGCCAACTTATAGTTTTATTTGGAGGATTAATCATTTTCTTTTGCCTAAAAGGGGAAATTTATATTTAAAAAAATGTGTCGTACATTTTAGATTTTTACTGATAACAAACTAAAATGTTCATTATGAAACTATTTCATTTCACATCTCCGATAACTGTGCAATGAATTTTAAATCATTGAAATATCATAGAAAATTCATATTTTGTTGTGTTTATATATATATATATATATATATATATATATATATATATATATATATATATATATATATATATATATTGTTCTCTAATATGTCACCAAATATTTGTGGGATCTATTATCCATATCAGTAGATCTCAGGATAGCATCTCAAGAGACATTTGTATTGCTTCTACGTGTGATTTACGTACCAAACTATACTTAACTGCTTCATTCAACAAATTGTCGTAAGTATTCTGAACATTTCTTTAACTTCCTAGAATCTAAAAAGCACATTGTAAATACCAAGTAATTGAATATTAAGTAGAGGAGAAAAAGTGTAATTGTCTTTAATTGAAATCATTTTGAGACGAGGCTTCTTAATCTGAAAATTAATTTCTTTATTTATTGCGGACTTTTTGTCCTCATCTCGGTATTTTTTTCGGGACTCGTGGCGCAGCGGATAGAGGAGTTGAGTCTCTACGGTTCCAGGTGAGCATTGTCAGAAGATAGCGGTTTCAAATCCTATCGAAGCCGGCCAGAGGTTTACTTGATCAAAAACGTGGTGCGATAGACAACTATTGAAGGCTGTAATTACTGGGGATATGGTTACAAGACTCAGCATTCCTGTCCGAGGTCGCTGTAAATCACCTGAAGAAGGCCAGAGGTGAAATTTGGCCGAAACGTAATGAAAGAAGAAACAACATAAAAAAAACGACCAAGATGAGAACAAAAAGTCCGCCATAGATAAAGAAAAGAGAAAAAGTGTATATTACAAACATTAGAATATGTCAATGTTTCAAGTTCACTTATATAACCAAGGATGATGTTTGCCTATTTGTTTTGGTTTTATGGCATATCACCCTTTGAAGTTTTTTTAATGCCAAATACAGTTTTATACAAGAAGACAATTCGATTTCAAACAATTCAGATTAGCACAAGTTCTCAGTTGAATTGTCAGAAGAAATTTATGTCTCAAGCTATTCAGTTTAGTCAAACAGTTTTATATTTTAAAAATTCAGTTTAGCATAACTATATCTACATAACAGTTCTATTTCAAACAATTCCATTGAGCAGCATATGTACACAGTTAGATTTATTTGACCCAAAGATAGGACCCTATCAGGTGCTGCCACTCCGGACCCAAGTGAACCTAGGAGCGATGGCAATGAAGGAGTACTCCGTATTCCTCAAAGCTCGAACATTACTGCAACCTCACCATCGGGTTATTTAGTTTCATATAGCTAGATAGAAACTACACAAGAATACTACGTGATATTTCGAACAAATCTTGGAAGCATCACCCTACAGAACAACAGATGTACAGTCTCTTTCCTCCTATATCAAAAGCCATCCAAGTAAGATGAATAAGACACGCCGGAAACTAATGTAGAAGCAATGACAAATTGATAAGTGATTTTATTTTATGGAACCCTAGACATTGACGTGCCAATCTTAGCCGACCAGCAAGAAGTTATATACATCAGCTGTGGGTGAACACAGGATTTAGTTTGGAAGACCTGCTGGGAGCAATGGATGATATGGACGAATATATATATATATATATATATATATATAGAGAGAGAGAGAGAGAGAGAGTTAGGTAAATCAGTAATAACAGCATAACTTGAATATGAAGAGATAGAGAGAGAGAGAGAGAGAGAGAGAGAGGGAGAGAGAGAGGACGGGGAGAGAAAGGGAAAGACGAAAAAGAGAGCTAGAGGAGGCCAATGGGAGAAGAAAACAGACTGAATTTGACATGTCACATTATTAATTTCTTGTAAAACAATGTTTATTTTACTTTTCTCATCTGTGTTGTACATTATAACTATAATGAATACACCTGTGCGTGTGTGCGTGTGTGTTTTCTAGTACATTAGGAGAGATTGAAAGTTTACTAATATAGGTGCTATGTGTTGAACGTGTTATAACTTTGTGTTCAAAAGAAAAACTTAACAATGAACTGAATATAGTCTCCTGCAAATCTAATCTACCAAGTATGGTCGAATAGACTGGAACACTTCATCCGAATTCCTTACATGCTTGAAAGCTTTTCAAAACTGGCGAATATTTGACATATTTTATTAATTTCCTTTTGAACTGGGGGCATGTTGTTTTGCATAGTGGTTGGCATATGCATGAAGAGATAAATTTATAGTCGAAAGAGAAAGAAACATTAAACGATAGATAAGAAGTATAGAAAATGGAGTCCAACAGAATATAACAGAGACTTTACAAACGTAAAGTCGCTCAGACTTTCTCTGATAAAATCTGAGTCCTTATCTTCTCATTGTTATCTTATTGTTCACTATTTATTTATAACTGAATTCGAACGAATAATACGTATTTTTGAACATGGTAAGCATTGATTTCAATCCTATTCGTTGAATATATATATATATATATATATATATATATATATATATATATATATATATATATATATATATATATATTATTTGTGCGTGTGTGTGTGCACTATTTGTCTTGAGTATTTGAACAAGCTTTTACTTTCAGATTGCTCAGCTTTCAGTATTAATAAATGGTTGAATACACACAAAGTACCAATTTGTTTTAGGTAATCAGGACAACAGGGTATGTATCTAGTCAGACTTTATTTTTTTGAGTTATAATATGTTTTAAAGCGAATAAGTACGTTCAAATCCTCATCATCTTGTCGTGCTATCAGCACGGATATCCCTGACCCTCACACGCCACGCCTTCCTATCGTTCATCGCTTTGGGCAGGTCGTCAAATGAAATGCACTACGTGGACGCTAACTAAACAGCTGGAGAAAAATCTTGACGGCAACTTCACAGGAATGCTGCGAGTAATATTGAACAAGTCCAAGTGGCAACACCCGAAAAAGCAGCAGGTATACGGACACCTATCACCCATTACGAAAACTATCAAAGTTAGACGAACCAGACATGCAGGACACTCCTGGAGAAGTAGGGACAAGATCATAAATGATGTACTCCTGTTGACCCCTTTACATGGCTGAGCAAAGTCAGCGTGACCAGCTCGAAAGTTAAAATAATCGATCGGGAAAAATCTAAAATGTCCCAACTATTCTGAATAAAAATACTTGCAAAATTAGTAGATTAATTTGACTTTTTCTGCAAAAAAAAAAAATTTGACTCGAGAAATTTCAGAATATGAAACATGATTTTTGTTGTTGAAATCGTAAATTCCTTTATAATGTACGTTTTCAAAGAAAATTAAGAGTTCTATTTGGGATTTAAATGACGAACTATTGAAGTTAAAAATAAACAAAACCAAAAAAAAAAAAAAAAAATACATATTCTATTGGAATACGTATAGCAAGAAAAAACAATGAAAATATCAGTATTCGTCCAATATTAAATGTGGCCAAAATAAACATTTTTGATGTCTCTGAATCATGTGGCCTAAATTTAACATATACAAGTTTGTTTATCAACACTGTGTTAATAAATTTGTTTATTGTCATAAACCCTATTTTGATATGATCTTATCTTTCAGTAATATTAATTCCATTCAGTCCCAGAGTATTTTAAAGGGACTAATATTCGAAACTGTGTTTCTTTTTCCCATTAGGATATGCAATTTTTACACGGATTATTACTCTATTTGGATCAACTATAATAAGAATTTAATCTTAGAACATATCTTTAAAAAAAAACTTTAGGAAACAACACCAGAAACTCCACACTGATTTGAATTCTTGAAACAGTCGACCATGGGACTTTTCATGACTTTGGTGAATAGTTGTTTTTTATTTCTAACAAGTACTCGAAAAACAATTTTAATTATTGCTGCGGTTTACGACCGAAATATATTTTTAATGGGTCATTTTAAGAGAGTGCCCCGTTCTTTTCTAAAATATTCCTTTTGTTTTTAGTCGATCCAGGACATAATTTAAAGAAGTCAAAGAACATTGGACACTCTTGGCTATTTTTCTGGTTATAGATTGATCAAATATATATATATATATATATATATATATATATATATATATATATATATATCTTCGTGTGAGAGTGGGAGTACGTGAGTGTGTGTGCATATATATGTATAATTGTAATACATAGCTATTTTCAACAATTTATAAATATATAGATTAGTCACATAACTATGTGTATGAAATGTTAGAAAAGTTTTCGAAATTTATGCCGACGAAATGACCAAAATGTTCAGCCCACTTTTGCCAAAATTCTTACAAATGTGTGTAGTATAACTGAAATATAAGAGTTAAAAAATTATGCTTATTTGGGTGTAGGTTACATTTTCCTACTACGTAAGTTTCAAGAATATCGATTGTCGTGTAGACAGCAAAAAGATCGACATTCAAATTTGACCCTTGCAATATAATATTCCATATGAACATTGCATCAATTCAAGTAATTTCACTCCAATACATATTTAAATTAAAATTCAACGACTAACATAAAGCCGAAAACTGATAAATAGGTATAAGCGAAAATTAGAAACGTATTTTCAACTTCATTGTACATATGCTGTCCTCCTATAAGACAAAAAGTTGATAATATAAAATATCAATGTATATATTTTAATGTATATAGGAAACAATGTCTTTTTTTTAATTGGAATATATATATATATATATATATGTATATGTGTGTGTGTGTGTGTGTGTGTGTGGGTGTTCGTTAATGTACATTCGTTGTTGTATACGTTATTCTTTTATTCATAGATTTATAATCATAGGTATACATACACACACTTGCACATATCTATGTATATGATTTTTGAAACTTCGACACAGTCACATAAGGTAATTCAAAAGCTATAGGTAGATATCACCACCTAACCTGTCCTCCCCTCACCCAATTTTCCTGATTGGATCTCCCTATTCGATGAATACATGGCCTACTCAATTCAATTGCAATATCTGTCCATCACACTCCATTGCCTCATCAGATAAAGAATAGGTTATTTGCCGGAATAGGATATCATGGTCGAGGGGACATTGCTGGTTTAACATGAGAGATACTCGAGATCAGACTGGCGGGCTATTGTAGCCTGCAAGCCACCAGTTAGGTATCATATTGGCCAGAGCTCCTCGCCATTGAATTGCAATGAATAGACTACAGGAATCGGTATTGTGTATTCGTTCGCTTTCTCTGTGTCTATAGAATGTAGCTGCATCGGGCTGTTGTCGGATGTGGTTACAGGTTGGCACTTGTAGTCGTCTATATTATTATCCATGGGCAAATGAAAGTAGTTTTATATATCTATTGCAAAGGTAATCATACTTGCAGTTATGTACGAGCATGCGATTATCTGTACACCTAGAATAGTAGACATATTCATTTGTGGAATTGTGGCAATTTACAGACGAATTAACATCAATCTATTTCATAATTTTAGAGAATTATCTTGAAAACTTCCCAGTTTTCATACTTTTCACAAAGGCAACTAAAATTTCGATTGAATAGGATTTTTTGTTAAATTAAATTTCCCAATACACTACTGATAAAAGCGTAGTTGATGTGAATAATACTCAGTTAAATATACATTTTTTTTATATATTGCATTCTGCTTGACATTAACATATTCAGAAAATTATTGACATAAAGATATGTACAGTTTCTAGGGGACATTTCAGGCGATTATATGTAGTTGACAATATTATATACATGTTGCTAGTTATTAACTATATCAATAATTGTTAAACAATTTTACAATTATCAACTCTCTTTTTGTGAGGTTTTCACAACAGCGTTAGTTCGTTGTCTTTCAAGGGTGTCTGAGTAAAATAAAATCTTCTAAGATCTCTTCAGGTCTCTTTTCAGTATTCTAAGCGTTTGCTATAATTAGTATTTTTCTCCTTTGAATGTTTTTCACAAAAACGTTTGCAGATGGTTTTTGTCTGTAGTTTTAATGATAGCAAGCCTTCTAAAGTGTACAGGACTCTTCTCAGTATTATGACAGATTGTAATAATCTTATCCAGTCTCTTTACAAATCCTTTGCAGAGTTTTAGAATCACTATCGTTATCACCGTCACCGCCATATTTCAGAGTTTTTGTAGTTCTTTTGCAGGTTCTTGATATATATCACTCTTTTTGATTTCTCTGGTCCACTGAGAGAGCAAAGTCAATTATTCGGTATGTTCACATGTTTTTTGTTGACTATCCCTTACTCTAGTCATCTGGCCGTGATAAGGTGAATCTTTTTTCTTTCTTTCTTTGGTTTAATGGCATACCAACCTTTTTAGATTATTTAATGCCAAAGCCATTCGCCTAGAAGAACAGTAGTGGTACTATTTAACCCATAGCTGGAAGGATAAAGGGGGTTCATACCTTTCCCAAGGGTATTTGCCCGAAAATGAACATAATAGCACGAGTGGAGCACGAACTCGCTTACTATGATTCTACAGTCCATCACTTTAATCATTACACCAACAAGAACACCCCCATAAGGTGATCCGTGTGTAAATCAAAGCCCCAGTAACGTTTGTGAGTTTCATTTTCCAAGATGGATTCCGAGCTCTGTTTATACCAATGTTCGTACGATAGAACTTTATTTTTTACGGTTCCCAGTGAATCACCCGACCCACTCAGTTCTATATTGTCTTATAGTCATTTTATTCTAATTTACTGCATTTGCTTATGATGCGATTAATCGTTATTTTCTCTATCACCACATAATTTATATTTACAATTTTTGGTCTATTTAAGAGTTGCTGGTATTTTTTACTGCTATCAGATAAGATTAAGTTTCTTTTTAAATGTTTCCTTTTCTTAGCCATGTCCCAATTTTCTCGTGAGTTATTCCGCTTGAAATATCCATACAATTGCTTTTCTTCACACTTTTCTTTTCTTATTATTGTGCTATTGCACCTCGTGTTGTTTGTGTTTCTTGACACTGTAATCTGTCTTTCGTTGCCCTTTTATTTATATCGTTTTACGAGTCGTCATATCGATGTATCGAAGCTATGTTTAATGCTGGCTACACATCTTCCTCTTTCTTTTCTTGACACATATAGTCTGTCTATGTTATTTTTGTGAATTATAATGAGGTTTCTTTTTCTCTGGTCGTTTTGTTGAAGTTTTTCCCTCTATCCATTCAGTAATGGTTTCAAGTATCTTACGAAAAGGAAAACCGCTTCCTTGCGTGTTTTTATAAGACCATTAGGGATTGCTTTTTCGGTAAGATCGGAAAGACATCATGTCCCATAAGGTTTTCATGGCTCTTTTAAATATTCTTGCTCATTTTAATAGTTTTGTGGCGTGAGTGGTCATGATTCTTCCTCCAATCTCAAATACTACCAGCTTCTTTATCAGGCATTTTAGAGACAGTTCTATAACTTTAAAAAAAAATTTCCGTAGAAAGATCAAACTATTTGTTTATTGTTCGACTGCCTCTCTTTTTTTTTTTTGTGCGCAACAAAAAAAAAATCTACTCGATTTCAAGTGCTTTTTCTCCTGAATTAACACTCGTTTTGGAGTTATTCGTCTGAATTACTAAGAATTTTGATAACTTTTATTATTTAGAGTCTAGCAAGACACATGCCTTTGCTTAAAGAACTTCTAAAAAAAAAGGATTCTGGAGGTTATAGGTACCATCCTGAGGAAACATTTGAACGGCTAATAGAATACTAAAATTGAATAAATGGCTGAAACAGATATTCTCCGAATACTCAGAACAAATCAGCCATGGTAGTTGAAAATAACTAGGAAAAACTGGATGTCCGAGGATCATGTAAACATGTGCACAGCGAGGGGAGTGGATGTTTCTACTGCCTACACCAAGTTGAAGGGACCAGGCGACTCGTGTTTTGGAACAGTTGACGACGAGATATGATGTGGTAAAGATGTACCGCTGATAACTAGCAGCGAAGATGTGAGGAGGCGAAAGTTTACGAGCCAATTTTTTTTTGGGGGGGGGATTCTCCAGAGAGGATGCTTAGCCTAGACGGGACCAAGTGGACAAGCATATTAGAACCAGGAACGCATTCAAGGTTTGTGTCTCCTCGCTTTTTCTCATGAGGATATGTTGCTTTTCTTGGCCTAGTTTACGAGCTCGTCTCAGTTTTCATACTCTGTCTTTCTCCCGGTTACTACATATAAATTGCAGTAATCAATAAACCTTTTGGTAGTTATATAGAGTTTCTTATATTCGTTAACATTTACCGCTGCAGAGTCTAAGTTCTCTTTAGTATCGCGATGGTACACTGAGAGCAAATAACAAAAATACGAAGGAACATTTACCGTATCTTAAGACTTGTATCCAATTGTAGTTAACAGGATTGGAACAATCTACCCTCCAGGATTGAATAAAGGATTCAGTTTGCAGTTCCGTGCTGGCTTCCGAGTTAGAAATACCAAAAGAAAGCCGATGGACGCACTGTCTGAAATGTAAATATAACAAAAGAAAATGAAGACAATTGCCTGAATACTCAAAATGAAAAAAATTAGGTTTGGTTTTTAGACGGGATTTAGTGATACTTATGTGTCTGTAAGTAGCAGAGCATTTCACGCATATCAATTACTGAGAATCTTTGGTTTATACATAAAGACTTTGCTTTTTTTTTTGCAGTTTTTCATCAATGTTTTTTTTTCTTGATTTCCTGTTTGTTCTAAACTTATTTCTGTTAATATTGTTGCTGTTGTATACTACAGCCATAATGATATCACTCACAACAGTAATACAAATACATATGCAATAACAGGCGGACTCTTTCTTTTCAGATACGAACGGGTTTATAAATTCCTGGCTTCGGTCCAAGGCGACACGAGGAGAAAGACACAATTCTTTAAAGCCTATGAAAACCATACTATGCTGAACCCATCCCAACGCGCGGTGCACCTTATGATGTTTAAGATCTCAATTCATCTCTACCGGTCGAGATCCGAAAAACTCAACCGTATGCCCCAACGGTCGAAACGCAACTCCGTCTTTTCAAAATCCTCAAATTCTCAGGACCATCTCTTCTGGACATGGCGTCATCCACACTCCAGCCCCATTTCCTGTTTGGGGGTTTATTATGACAGATGGTGATTGTTATATCCTTTGCCCACGGGCATAAGACTGCACCATCTGACTAAACACCTGGACTAAGAGACTCGAATAGTTCAAAGCCTTACCAAACTGATTGATAGAATATAATTAACGAAAAATGATTAATATTAAAATATCATTCCTTAATTATATAACATTGCTACTGACTGCTGTAATCCATATATTTTTATAAATATCTATATTATTTTTTTATTATCATTGGTAGTAGTTGTAGTAGTAGTAGGAGGTGGTAGTCACGTTATTTGTTTAGCATCCCCCATGCCACAATGTGGCACTAGACCTTTTAAACGTGCTAGCCGGGCATAGGGCCGTAGACCAAACACGACCGGTGATTTGAAAATGCCTTGGACCCGGTAGGAATTCCCCTGGAAAGGGGCGTCTCAGGTGATTAATGAAGTACTCCCAAAGCAGGTGACAGCCGGAAGGAGTGTAGGTTTAACCTGCGTAACACAAATGCTTAGCTTCCTCGGCTCCGATATCAGTCGGACTTGACCGACGAACAATAGTCACACGAACCAAACTATGCAGACCAGGACAACACGGCAAGCAAGTCCGGTCTTCTTCATTTAGTAGGTTACTCTTTGCCATTTTTTAAAACAAGCTAATGCTGGTATACTTTCTCGGGAGTCTGAGTGATAAGATATCTCCGCAGGTCTCTAGCACTCTTTGCATTATTGTGGTCATTATCAAGGATGCTGTTTTGTGATTGGCCTTGTACCTTATTCTGACTTCCAAGTCTACCATTTCAAAATCTTTAGGGAGAGTTCGAAGAACACACATTACAATAAAAATCACCGTCAATCTATGGTTTGCCGGAATCGTAAAATTCACAAGCTAGCAAATTCTTAATTATTTTGTCATTTAGCAGTAGGTTTAGTCTTCTGGTTGGAATTAGGAGATCTGTTTGTATCTCAAAATCCCAGAAGATTTTATGATTTCAATTTTCTAGGACGTGTTTTGGTATGTGCATATACAATTTGTCGGTTTGGTTGCAATTCAGTTTCTAACATTCCCAGTGAATCATTTTTGCCAGACAACAATGCATAACCTTGGACTACTTTTGTGCCAGCATGATACATTCGCTTATTAAGTGATTAATTGTTTCATCTTTATCGCCACTTAGGGCACACTTGCTATTCTGTCGTGTCTTATCGGTTTTCGCTTTAACATAAATGGTCCTTATGGCGATATTTTGTGCCTTTTTAGAAGAGGTTCAGTTTCACTTTTGAATTCCCTTTCATCGCCATATCCAGCTTATCTCATGACCTATATTCCTCGTTTGTCACTTAGAATATCCATGTGGTTGGGTTTTTTTTTCCCATTTCTGTTTCGAAGTTTTTGCTGTTTTATTGTCTCTATTTATGTTACTGATACCATTTATGGCTGCTGTAATTCCTCTTTCTTTACTCTTTTTGATTTAGTCTTCGAGGCATTGTATTGATGCATCAGTGCAAGGCTCAATGCTGGCGAGTCCTCTTCTTCCTACTTTTCTTGACATATATTGTTTATCCATGTCATCTCATAGATGTAAAACTTTGTGCATCGTCATCAACTTTCTTGTCTTTTTGTCGTTTTGTCTGGGCTCCTCTCTTACCCATTTTAAGAATGACCCCCACAATCTTAAGAAAGAACTGTCCAAGTGTTTATCCCTTTAATAATATTTCTGCAGCATAGTTTTGTTTCGAGAAACTTTCTCATTCTTAAGTTCTCTTTTCTTATTTATTCCATCATTTCCGCTCGTTTTCCGGTATCTACTTCCAATATTCCCTTGTAATTTTCCTTTTCTTTAAGTATTCACATTTTTAGGGTCAGTCGGCTGGAGCTGTAGAATACACCGACTGCTTCCCTGAAGAGGGCTAAGACTTCTCCAACGAATGTTCCGGAAATGAAATAAAAAAATATTATGGTAAGTTTCCAGTAATGCTGGATCTTTGGGGAATGCAGAGTACCCATTTGTTGCCAATGCTCACAGTTTCACTCTGGTCCGGAGTGTAGCACTTGACAGTCCGATCTCTGGGCCAAATAATCAACTGTATTATTTGAAATAAAACTGTTTTGACATTTAAAATGCGTACTTATGCTAAACTGAATCGTTTAAAATAGAACTTTTTATATGTATACAAAGTGGTTTGAGTGTGGGTCATGGTTATCTTTCGATGGCTGTTTTATTCTCTTCTATAGAAGCCACTCTTATAGAGGAGCAGCAGTAGTTCCCCGATCGAACTGTCGATCCTGAGCGAAAAGTCTTCAGACTCACGTCCAGGATCCCCACACACGGCCGCGCAAAAGCAGGACGACCAGCACGAACGTACATTCAGCAGCTATGTGAGGATACAGGTTGTTGTCCTGAAGACCTACCTAGGGCGATGAACGATAGGGAGGAGTGGCGAAAGAGGGTCAGGGATATCCGTGCTGCCAGCACGATATGATGATGATGATGATATGTATACACATGGATTTGGCATAAATAACCTAGAATGATTTATGTGCCATAAAACCAAATCAAACTAAACCAATTAAATTCTTTCTTGATTTGGCAGTTCTATATCTTGTGCTGTTTCTCTTTTCCAGTCTTTTATTAGGGGTATGACAAATTCCATTGCAATATCCAGGCTGTATCTTTTTTTATTATTTGTATCAGTCTTCAAATTCTTTGTCATTCTTTTGCTAAGTACTTCATATCATTTAAGCATATCTATTTATTTATACCAATTTATCTTTTACTGAGATTTTATAAATTTGTAGCCTCTCTTGCGTTCCATAAGTATGTAGTTGAGTGGCATCTTAGTTATAACGAATAGTTGATGTGAAATCAAGTCTTCTTGGAATATAACTTTTTCGATTTGTTTGAGATTGTTCTCCTGTTGTTTGTTTTTTGCATCCGTTTGCTGATTTCTCCTCGTGCTCTTGCCACCTACTTGAAGATAGAAGTTTATTTCTTCATTTAGGAAGGTTCAGTTTCGTTAGCATTACTTAGTTCTATCCGACTACCTTTCAGTCTCCCTTTTTTCCACCCAGATCTTTTGGCTTATATCTTTTAATCGTGTAGTTAGACTTATGTGCAGTTGTCATTTTTTGACCTTTTCATTTCACTGAGGTCCAATGCCTTTTATATCCCTTTGTTGTTTTGCTCACTGTCGCATTTTGTTTGTTCCTCATTTCCCATCCAGGTTTTTTATTCCTGTTCTGATTCTATTAGGAGATGCCTAATTTATCACTGACTAATTTTATTCTTTCATTGGTTGATTCGGTCACTTTGGTAATGCTATCCGTTGGGGTATTTTGTAATAGTGTATTTATTTTTTCGGTCTCTACCTTGACTTTTTATTACAGTTTTGATTCTTTAGAGACGGAAATGAAGTCTTCTATTGACTCGTCATTTTTTGTAATAAATTCTATATTTTTACTTTCTTCTTGGGTTAGATAGATTTTATGGTGTTATTATTATTATTATTATTAGTCATCTCCAAAAATTGCATTCAATATATCTCTGAAAATGTTGATCTTCCTCTGTATTGTTCATACGTTTTCCAACGATTATCTTTCCAAATAATTATTTACTTAGTGATAGTAATTATTGTTCCACTGGTGATGGTCACAAAAATTTACTGTACATATTTCGTTTGTACACAAGCAAGGTCTTAATGTTTTCATAATATCCTCCTCACAATTTTATTCAGCTTAAACTCGTGATCCTCTTTTAGAAATTAGTGTAACTTAAATCATGGTTATCATTGAATAACGTTAGGTTTCCAGTTTACCAATATATCTTTTCTCAAATGTTTGTATTGTCTATGGTAGTTTCTACTTTGGTTTCTTGTACAACATTGTCTTAAGATTTTATCAGAAAGAAAAGTACACTTTATATTGGAAAATGTTGAGGAATTAACTTGGGTTAATGTTAGTAATCTACTTTTGTAAATCAATGATGGTGTTGTATCTTATGATATAAATTTTCCTGTGTGAAAGCTGTTGAACAAGTGATTATAACTTTCTTTAAATAACTCGTATTCTACTTATTATTATAATTATTTGCACTAAATTCAGTTCTTTTATGATCTGCATTCTCACAATTATCCAATAGATCTCTATTTATCTCAGTCTATTCTCTTTAAAACGGTTATTTCGATTATTCCAAATGTATTAATAAGGAAGAGAACGATTCTCCATTACACATGTTTAAAACCTTTTACATTTATACAATAGCCTATAAGAACATTTATATTGGCCATTCATCAGGTTTTCCTTTTCATCTCTATAATAACATGGTCGGATCTTTTGAGCTAGATATGCAGATCAGTCGATAAATTCAGAGTGTATTTCTAGTTGAATTCCCTTAATGTTTCTATATAATTTCTTTTGAGTGCTCTTAACATTGACTGATAAGACAATCGGAGGCAATTTCAGTAGCATACATTTAAATATTGACAATAAATTTTGTTATGGAAATGAAGAAAGCAAAATAGGAAAGTTTTAATGAAGGTAAATGACATGCCATTGTTAATTATTATTGTGGATAACTAATCAAGTTTTTATAGTTGTTGGGTCGGTGCAGTCCATGCAAGAAACCCAATGATATCAAATATTTTTTTTTTATGTTCTATGTATACTTGCTGAAACAATAACCATCAATTTCATCATTTTACTTCGTTTTGCTTAATTATTATAATTGTATTCTAGTTTATGTCTAACGTAAGACAGTAGGCTTCATTTTATTGTAAGGGTCCAATTTAGAGGTGGGATGTGTGGAGTATCTGTTCATTGTTGTTACATCCAGCCCCTCTTTGACGCAGAGTTGTAATACTTGTTAGGGTCCCAAAGAGGGGTCAAATAGTACAGTATAAAATCATTTGCATTTGATGGGACTTTTTGCAAAACACCACCAACAACAACAAAACAAAATACAATAACACATTAAATATAAACATGAATATACAATGAACGCTATTTCCTCATTTCTGGGCATACAATACCTCATGCCGTGAAAATCAATCAATCCGTCTTAACAAATCAATTTTGGTCTAGTGCAGATAATGATGAGTAAAATTAAATGAGAAATATTTTTCAGACATTAATAAATTCCTAAAACATTCTCTTCTTTTCAATCATATTAGTTTTCTTCTTTTTTTTTCTTGTCGGTAAAAATGAAATCCATTATTTGTCAAAAATTCTTTCTTTGTTTCGGATTAGAATATTTGAGTAGAATTAGTCTGAATTAAAAAAGATTTCACTCGAATTTAGTTACTTACCTCTTTAGTAGTTCTGCGATTGGTGTACTATTTGAATTAATGTTCACATCGCTAAATACTTGATATAACTATAATATTTTTTCAAGAATCGATACAAACAATTCCAGCTTTAAGATTTAACGCACATAATTGTCTCTTTATTTTCTCTCACGTTTCAAGCTCATCATTATTATCTTATTAATATTGCAGCATTTAATTAAATTCCTTATTCACTTTATAGTATACAGGTACAACACTGGTTAGGATATCAAACTTTTTTACTTGATTCCTTATACGTAATCCCATTCTTAAGGCAAAAATAGAGAAGAATATACGGGAAAGATACTCATTTATACACAAATCCTCGGTTTTGGTGTTCAAAACACTGTCGTTCTAACATTTTTCATTACAATATAGCAACCAGCCATATTATTCAGGTGAATCCTTCAATCATATCATAGTCTCTTTTATGTGTGCTTTCTTAATCACACCATCAATATGTTTACTTTCTCGACATGGTACAAGTTGGTAATGTTTAATCAAGCACAGGCTGTTTTGTATACAATCATTTTCGCTTTTCTATACCATTAATGCTGTCAATATAGTAAGCTACGATACATCATTGTAGTCGTGTCATCGCAGATGTCCAATAAATATTGTTGTCAGAATTGGACTGATGTAGACACATCATTTTCTTTTCCGGCTCGACTCCTAAAGATAGTTCTGCACGTAAGTCGACATTGACACAAGTCATCGATGATTTTAATGAAGACGCGTTCATTAATCGTTTTTGCTTGTTGAAATTAAAGGATTCTATTTCTTTCTGTTAATCTGGTCTAATCTTTTGGGAGAAGAAACTGACACCTGTCTATGATAAAGAGCAGGATTAGAAAGGGAACAAAATATAAATCGAATTCTTTTTGCAGCATTTACTGTGGAGTAAACTGATAAGCTACCTGCACCAGACAAATAGATGCCGCTGAAGCTGCTGCTACTACTACTACTACTACTACTACTACTAATACTAATAATAATAATAATAATAATAATAATAATAATAATTATAATAATGGGCTGAATATCAAAGGAATCGAAAATTATTAAATAACGCTCGAGAGCTCAAAAAGCAAAAGGAACGTGATGGTGACACTGATACACTCGTAAGCTTTGAAATGATTACGAACCCCTGAAAAAGAAGATTAAGGGATCTAGAGATCAGAGAAATAATGGTGACTATGTGGACCACAGCACTGTTAAAATCTGTTACAATTCTAAAAAGCGGTGCCGGTTGAAATGAACACGGCAACACAAGTTCAAATCATGAACGAAGCTGACTGGATTTCATATAGCAATAATACATTTTTGGAAAAGTATATAATCAAAATATCCTCTCTCCAACTATGGGTTAATTGTAGGGCAAACTGAGTTCTTCAGCCTTGGTTAGTCAACCAGTCTAGCAGAAGGAAACTTAATTTAGACTTGTTAAACTGTACATTTTTCTTGCCTTTTGTCATGTCCTTTACCTGCAGAGGGGTCGGTATATTCATGGAAACTTGCTTTCACTAGGACTTCTGTGTAAAAACAAAAGGTAAATCAGATATGAAAAGTTCTAAAGAAATATATATATATATATATATATATATATATATATATATATATATATATATATATATATATACTGAAATAAAGATAACTGTAATAAATGCAGCAAAATTTCTTGTCATTTTTTCTTGTGCCTAATTGGACTAGTGCCAAGCTCCAGTCACACCATGATTTTCACTTTCGTACTAATGTCCTTGGAAAAAGTATGAATTGTTTTTTTTTTACCTCACCTATAAGATAAATAGTGTTCCTACTGTTCTTCAACAAGAATGGCTTCTCACTAAATAACCCCGAAGGATGATAAGGCATTAAGCATAGAAACCACACGAAACAAACAAACAACAACAACAACAACAACAACAACAACAACAACAACAACAACAACAACAACAACAGTATTGACTACTACTATTACGACTACGATTGCTACCACTCATAAAAATAATTGTAATAATAATGATAATATTATTAATAATGATATTAATAATACGCATAATAATTTCAACATAGGATCAATTGGTACATGCACAACCCTGTCCTGAAGAATACGTTGCACAATTTCTTCAGGGATTTTGAAACATTATTTGCCGGATTCCGATATAAAATTATCCATAACTCTGAGATTTTTATTTGGAGTGTAGAATTGAAAGAAAATTACGACAAATTTTCGTTATGTGGAGAATTCGGATGATTATAAAAAAACAAAAAAAGTTTGTGCAAATACAAACATTCCTTCACAAAATAAGTAGTTATTATTCATTACATTGTATATTTGTATGGATTTTTGGTATATTACATATTTTAAAATATAACTTACATTCTTATGTTAAATATAACTACGATTTAATATTGTTTTTATGTATATGTAATCACACACACCCATGGACACACTAATATATATATATATATATATATATATATATATATATATATATATATATATATATATATATATATATATGCATGCAGAAAGAGATATAAGGAATCCAGTTTCACAATGAGGAAATAGATAACGCTGTTAATAGATAAGTAGTTACAAATAACTTTAGTGATTCGATATATATATTTGATAAAATATTGATATGAAATAAAAATATCACTTAATAATATCTCGAGGGAACGAATATGTTTTTGGAGATATACACGAAAAAGCACATTGAGAATATTTACCTCTACATTGTTCATCATATTTTCAGTCATTCAAATATCCTAACGTAATTCACTCTCGGGACTTAAAATAGCTTTTAATCCGAAGGTCTTTTAATCAATCTACACTCATGCAGTCACATTATTTCTGTCATTTAATCAATATTTAGATAGATAACAACCAGAGACAAACTCGGAAAAATCTAAATTTACTTCCAACAGATGTTTATAAAGTAGATAAAATGGTCGAATTAAAGCAGAATTATATTTTTAGACTTGCAGAGAAAAATAATGATGTTCGGGAAAAATTAAAATAAAAGTAAAAAATGACTCAACGTCTTCATGAAAACGTGTGTGTGTGTGTGTGTGTGTGTGTGTGTGTGTGTGTGTCTGTGTGTGTGTGTGTGTCTGTGTGTGTGTGTGTGTGTTAGCAAGATTCTATCGATAGAAAATATCAAGATGGTATCAATTCTTAAGAAAATGTTATCAACTAAAATTAAAACTCATAATTAATTTCTTGAGCAAATTTGTATTCCATATTTCTATTGCAACTCAGTTCCAATATGAGGACGAGGTCCCTTGGGGTTAACGGTTATACTGCGGCCACAAAATTACTGAGTACAAGCTCCAATTGTGAGGTAGTGTTCTTTTCAGACTATCCTTGTAATAGTATGACCCCCACCCAGCAAAGGGTTAAAGAGTGTAACTGCAGTTCTTTTGCAGGAATGACGTTTGCATTAAATAACGCTCGAAATTTTATATGCCATTAAACATAATCTGAAACAACTTATCATTTACGACACATACATGGCCGTATGAAAAACATTGATATGGCCTTTTTGATTCCACTGTTTCTGAAAAATGAAATGAAGGTGAAATATTTCCTCCTTCATAGAGGATTACATTAATCCTTTGGATTAGAAATGGCATATTTTTCTATCTGAAGATTTTAAGAGACCTTAAAAGATATGAAAGGTCAACCACGCGAGGTCTGTATAGAATTTCAAGGTCAATCTAAGATCAACTGAATACATAAACTTACTGTTTTGCTTGTTTTGTATTTCTTGTTGTAAAATTTAGATAACTGATGTGGACCCAGTTTGGCACCTCGAAAAGACAACTCGGTTCACGGTATAAGTTTAAGGATATATTGAAGTAACAAGATACAGAGAAATGTGGTGGCGTAAGTTAGGCCTACTTGTCAGTTGAATATCCTGTCTCTATGTAATCTCACACGACCGACCGACCAACGAGAGTACGTGGCTCTCGATTAATTAAGAGTCCATTAATGGATAGGTTACGGTCCCATAACAATAACAAACACAAATAATTAACCAAATAATTTTCAACAAAAAATGCCGAATGTTTCTTCTTTGTATTCATTTATTTTAAATGTATAAATCCTTTTCATCGCTCATAAATAACGATGTGCAAAACATATCGGACCTGTTTCATTCTAGGAAAAGTGAAAATGATTTTAAAAACATAAAAATATCAAAAACATTGTGTCCTTTAAAAAATGTATTTCTAACATTTCGGTGAGAAAAGACATAATTCGCCATCTGAGAATCTCTGATGATCTTCAATGACATGACAGGTCAACGTCAAAAAGTCTATATTGAGTGCCGATGTCACTCTGCTATCCATAAAAATATCAAATTACTGTACTTTTAGTTGTAAGTCTCTGACAGACAAACCCAACATTCAAATAATAGATAAAAATAAAAACGAAACAAATTCAGTTTGACTTCTTAGAGCAACTTTGTATTCGATATATTTTATCTTTTGCCAATACATCGTCATTTTTCGTAACGCATTGATAGTCATGTAAAAACCAATGAACTGGCCGAGTCGCTGACTTCAGAAAATAAATAAACAATAATAACTTAAAAAACAAACACTGCATCCTTCATATTTTCACATTAAACATTTTAGTCGGGAATTGCTATCTGAATGCCTTAGGTGACTTTAAACGACCAGAGAGTTCAACCCGAAAATCTATATTAAGTCCTGACGTCGAGTCAATCACTATGCACGATATTTACTTAGAGTTATTTTTTGCTTTAATATTTAGACAGGTAAACACATACTCACTCACGGCTGTATAAATATATAGAAAAAGTAGATTCCATTTCAATGTGTTTTTTTTATAATTATTTTATTGTTACTTGATCGTTAATGTTACATCTCGTTTGTCTTCGGTGTCAGTTTCAACTAAGTTCACAGATTACAAAGAAAACCCGGTTTTCCACTAAACGTCGATTGGTCACTGTGGCATAATTTCTTCTGAGAATATTTTTGGAAATTCTGTTATTACATCTTAAAGTAATCTGTGGAGTTTTGTTCGGGAATTGAATTCTTACAAAACTAATTACGTCGAACAACGAAGCGGAAGAGTTAAAAATATAATGGTAATGAATTCTGGTTTCATCTGCAGGCGGCAGGATAATGTAGTTCGCTCTAAGTGTCATGGCGTTAAATTAGTTTTCTGTAGATAAATTGATCTATCGATTGATAAATAGATGACTAGATATATGTCTCTAAATCAGAATAGTTATTTCATTGGATGGTGGCTTTTATGGGAAATATTCATTTTAAATTCATGTGCTTTTCGGACTAATTTGTTCATCCTTCTTAGTTTATTACATCATTTATGCAGATGTATTTTTCTGTCTTTAACAGGTGTATAATTCATATTATTATCTTTTTTCGATTACGTTAAGAGCTTTGTATAAGATCGCAACGTCGTTATTAGCGATAACCTTCTTTGTTGCATGTTATGTACAAAAAGGTAATCTATTATATTGAATATTTTCCTGGTTGCTTTATGAGAAAATAGAGGAATAAGGAGGATTTTTGCAAGGAATGCACTTTCCGCTGTTCCGTATCCTTCAATATCCATCGAATATTTTATATTTGATGCCGCCTCAAACTAACTGACTTCCGTCATCAAATGTTAAAGTATTTCTTTTATAGTATTTAATGATTCTTTTTTACTATTTAATGTTTCTGGTACTAGAATTTAGTTCAATTGCATTTCTACACAAGTTATCACTGTTGCATATTTTATCATTATTTGAGAATATATTTTACCCCATTTTTTCGTTTATTTGATCTTTTCGATTTGAGATGGCCTTTTTGACTCCATTTTCAATATATCTACAATTTCCTCCCCTATTCTATGATCTGACACCTTCACTAGAATGGCTGCGTTCATCCATTACTTTGGATTGAATATTAATAAGCAAACGATATCTCCATAATCGTTTGCATTTGATCTTGAAGGTTTTACGATCAAATATTATCCCAACATCGACAAAATTCTACCGAATTGCTTAGAACATTTCTATAATGCAAGTTCATTGACGATTTAAAGTTGATGCGTTCTTTACAACATTCTAATAGCATTCATTTTTTCTGTATACTCATTTTTTTATGCTGAGATATTAAATCTACTACACTAACTATTCAATCTAATATCACGAATATTTAGGCAATTGATGGTTGGGTCGTCTGATTCGAGTAATTGTCATGCGTCCCATAATTTATGAACCAATTCACAACAGAGTGGTCAATAGCTTTTGCCAATCCTATTGTGAGGGAGTGTCCTCGTGGTGTAATGGTTAATCGAAGGACGGCGGAATCATAGTAAGTGAGTTCGATTCCCACTCGTGCTAGTACGTTCACTTTCGGGCAAATACTCTTAGGAAAAGTATGAACCCTGTTATCCTACCAGCTCTCACTTCTAGGAGAATGTATGTAGCATTAAATAACCTACAAAGGTCTATATGCCATTGAACACACCCAAACATATTTTGATTTAACTCTCCCAGCATACTGTCTTCAATGTGACGAAGTTGTCAACTATTCAAATGACCCCGGATATGAGTTCTAAAATTAACTTTAGAACAATTAATTATTTTTTCTGTTAGTAGACTCATTTCATTTTCATGAAACATTACAATAGGAGTTAGCGCATATTTCTAAATCTGATATTAAGAATGAAAATGGTCCCATGGATAGTTCAATGGTATCAGTTGATTTAGTATTGAGTCTAACATTATATGTTTATGCAAAAAGATAGAAGCAGCAAAGACTGCCTTGAATATATGGTTATATACAAAGTATCGGTACTATGATATTCCCCACCTCCTCGTAGAAATAGTGTATTATCACGAAATAAGTGAAATCGCCTTCCATAGAGAAGATAAGCTATGCACATAAGGAGAGCCGACGAACTTACAAATATATGAACTAGAGAGAGTATACAAATAATAAGTAACGCAGTTCTTCCAGGCAGCGGTTGTGTCGATACTGCTATATGGATGCACCACATGGACGCTTAACGAAGCGGCTGGAAAGGAGGCTGGACGGAAATTATACAAGAATGTTGAGAGCAGTATTAAACAAGTCCTGGCGACAACACCCACGAGACTCCAACTATACGGACACTTGCCCCCCATCACAAAAACTATACAAGTTCGACGAACCAGACAGGCAGGACACTGCTGGAGAAGCAAGGACGAGCTCATAAGCGATGTACTCCTGTGGACCCCCACACATGGATGTGCAAGAGTGGGACGACCAGCACGAACCTACATACAGCAGCTGTGTGAGGACACGGGATGTAACCCTGAAGACCTGCCGGAGGCGATGAATGATAGGGAGAAATGGCGAGAGACGGTCAGGGATATCCGCGCAGGCGGCGCGACATGATGATGATGATATAAATAGTACTGATACATATAATACAAATAATAAGTATATATACAAATCATCCAATATATATATATATATATATATATATATATATATATATATGTGTGTGTGTGTGTGTGTGTGTGTGTGTGTGTGTGAACAAATAATAATAATATATAGGTAATATATATATTATATATATAAAGAAATAATTATAATACATATAATACAAATAATAAGTATATATACTAATTATCATATATAATATATATATATATATATATATATATATATATATATATATATATATATATATATATAAACCGGAAAATACTTCAATAGAAAGGTAAAAATATCAATTCTTAACGTAAATTATATTATTTGATTGATATATTTCTTTTGTAATATTTATCTCATCATACTTGAGCAATCAAAAGATGAGAATTAAACTGGAAACTAAACTTGACTAATTTTCATTTCCAAGAATTTTAATAATAATTATAATAGTTATCATTATTAATAACAACAACGACAACAACAAATATTTATCATTATTATTATTATTATTATTATTATTGTTATTTGTATATTTTTCGAACATGTTATAACTGTTGGTTTTCATTTATGTTCATGTCACATCAACGACCTTCAATACAAAATGCTCATATTGTGATAATTGAGCAGTGTTGTGTTGCTGGACAATCTCAATTTTTCCATTTTTCCAGGTTTATTTCATCCAGATTTTCCCGATCAATCGCTGATGTTCCGAAGGAATCTAACTATAGACCAGTTTTATTGTCAGCTTCATGTTCCATAGATTTTTAGTTCTTTAACAAAGCTAAGATTTTATACTTTTTTTTTTTTTACATTAACTTGATCTGATTGGATGATCCATTTGCTCTTAACATTTACTCAGTGTTCTCGTTTGTGCATATATCAATTATCTTTAGGGCGAAATTTTGATCATTTGCTCAAGTCCCACTGGATAATTTTCACTAACAAATGCTTGTTTTCAATTACTTTTGTCAATTTGATGAATTCATTCTTTTTTAATATTTACTCATGAATGTTTTTCATACCAAGTGAAACCATTTTCTTTTTTACAATTAGAGATTGATTGAAAGTCTCCTCAGATCTCTTGAACTCTATTAAGTTTCCTAATTTACCTTACTTACGCTAAAGTCTTAGTGACTCGATTCTTCCTCAAATCTCTAGTTCACCCAATTTCTTTTCCAGGTCCTTGAAGATTGTTCTACTACA
>CAUZXS010005652.1:65000-114016 GCA_963585895.1 Sepioteuthis lessoniana | reverse complement strand
CCCGATTTGGCATTTAATAACGTATAATAGTTGATATGCCATAAAACCAAACTAAACCAAACAAAATCATACGATATACACGCTAAAAAGTGTTAACCTTGTGCAAAAAATAGGCACGAGAATTTGTTATTTTTGTTTCTATATTTTTGCGTTTATTAACCAAACGGCGCATTCGTTAGTTTTTATATTTTGCAAACGACAGTATTTGATTTACCGCGAAAATTTTGAAACATCAAAACTCAAAACCGGTTTTTTTCCCAAGAATATTAAAAATACAATTTCTTTGCCAATTAGATTAATCCTATTTACCAACCTCTCCGTTCGGGCAGGATATGACACAAGGTCAATTTTTAAGCGGAGTTTAACAGGTTTGATTTAAGAGTTTTCCTTCTCCTAGACTAGTTGCCTCACCAAGGCTGAAGAACATAGTCTGTCCTACTATTTACCCATAGCTGGAGTGAGAATAATTGCATTCATACCTTTCCCAAGGGTATTAGTGTTATGTGAAATGCAATTAACCTGGTCCAGGATTTGAACCCGTGTCGCCGTGTCCATTTCCTACGACGATTAGATTGCCAATTAGATTAATAGATAGTTCATTAACTTTCTTTAGCGAATTTCAAGCTTACCTAAAGAGAAGAAATAAATATTTCTTCATTAAGTATGGAATTATCCATACGTACTCAACTAGCGGTGGGGGGTGTCCTCGTGGTGTCCTCGTGGTATCATGGTTAAAGCGATGGACTGCGGAATCTTAGTAAGCGAGTTCGTATTCCAGTCGCGCTATTACGTTCACATTCGGGCAAATACCCTTGGGAAAGGTATGAACCCCCTTATCCTCCCAGCTATGGGTTAGATAGTACCACTACTGTTCCTCTCGGAGAATGGCTTTGGCATTAAATAACGTACAATGGTTGATATGCCATTAAACAAAGAAACCAAACCAATCAAGTAGCGATAAGTATGGAATTATCTATGCTTACTCAACTAACACTGTATGGAATTGTCAATACTTACTCATTTATTACTTTATAAAATACCTGTCACTTTATTTCTTTTGAGTGAAAACCGACATTTTTTTCTTCCAATTATGCATTTGATTTCATCACTGATTACGTTAATTTCATCATAAACTTCTTTCTATAACCACGAGAAAATATCTCGCTCACTGCTTGATTTATTTAACTTACGAACATTCATTATTGAATCAATGTCTTTCTTCCAGTTTATGTCCCTTTATTTTGAGCAAATAAAAACTGCTATACTATATTGCACGTATCTTCACTATATCTATAAAAATTATCAATGCTCCGGCTAATATTGTCCTTGCTTTCATTCGGTTTAAAGAAATAAAAATGATAAATTTGTTGATCGAATTTTTATTCATTCATTTTCTCTTTTATCCGATATATATATATATATATATAAATATATATATATATATATATATACATATATATATATATATATATATATATATATATATATATATATATATATGCTGTGCTTGCCAGAAAGCACAATCAAGCTCAACCAAACCATGTGTTTGATAGGAATACTTGAAACAATATAACTGCTTGCAAATGATTTATATTTGATACGAATGCTTGATATCATATAAAAGTAAAGTAAAGTAGGCTCCCTTTTCAATAGCTACTACATCGGGTGTAAGGGTGGGCGCTACTCTTTTTCCTGTATTGCTCCGCTTTACCCTTGATACGTACCTTATATCGCTGAGTGTTAAGAAAGGCGGTATCAAGTACCTTTTTTAAAGTCTTTGGTATGACCCGACCTGGGATTGAACCCAGGTCTCCCGAACCATAGGCGAACACTCTATCCACTAGGCATTGTGTGCAAAAGGTTCTAAAGAAACAACAGCACCAAAAATGTAAATATAAATATATAAAAATGAAAATGCCCTTGGGAGATTGGCATGCCGTTAAAATCAGTCTAATAATCAATCAAATTTGTTGAAGCAAATCATGGAATGCGGGAAATGAAAGGAAACGAAAAAATAAAGAACAAAAAAGAAAAAATCCTCCTCATCATCATCATGTTGCAGCATCAGCACGGATATCCCTGACCCTGTCTACCCACCTCTCCTTATCGTCCATTGCTTCCGGCATATCTTCAGGGCTACATGCCGTATCTACACTGAGTAGCGGTATGTAGGTTCGAGCGGGTCGTCCTGCCTTTGCTCGGTCATGTGAAGGGCTCATCAAATTAAAAATGTTTTGATTAGATTTTTTGATTATCTGTTAGGTTTTTTGCAGGGTTTTGCGGTTATTTTTTTGTTTTGTTTTTTTTGTTTTGTTTTGTTTTCGACAGAATTTTTCTTCATCCTTTCTTATCCTTGAGTACGTTAATTCTAATATTTATGTCCTTATAATATGTGGGAAAATGCAACGACGTATCAGAACGTGGCATGGTTTCATTAGAGTGGGGACATCAGTGAGCCACTATCTCTTTTTCTCAGTTTAGAATAACAGGAATATATATATATATATATGTATAATCATCTTGTGGTAGGTAAAAAATTTAAATATTGTTTTTAAAAGCACGTGCATAATAAATTGATTTAATAAAAACATTAGTCCACAGTTCGTTGATAGAACTTGACATTGGCATAATGCTTAGAGTGTTCACCAATGGTCCGTGAGACCTGGGTTAAATCCCAATTCGAGTCATACCAAAGACTCAAAAAATGGTACTTGATGCTACTTTGCTTGACACTCGGCATTGTAAGGGAAAAGTGGACCAATCCATGGAAAGGAATTGCACCCTCTCCCGCACCTTGGTGTAGTAGCTATCGAAAAGAGAGCCTTCGAGTCACCCTCGCCTACGGTTGCCAACTTTTCTTTCTTTGATGATCTACTTCAAGCCAAAACTTTCTGATGAACTCAATTTTATCAAGACGACTTTATTTAAGAATGGATATCCCGAGGATATGATTATCTTCACCATTAAAATGAAGGTGCCCATGGTGTAATGGTTATCGTCGCAGGAAATGGACACGGTGACACGAGTTCAAATCCTGGACAAGGCTGATTGCATTTAACATAGCATTAATACCCTTGGGAAAGGTATAAGTCCAATTATTCTCACACCAAATATGGGTAAACAGTAGGACAGATTGAGTTCTTTAGCCTTGGTTAGGCAACCAGTCTAGGAGAAGAAAAACTCAGAATCCAAACCTGGTAAATTCTGCTAAAAATTAACCTTGTGTCACATCTTGCCCGTGTGGACTGGTTGGTAAATGCATACTTCCACCATCAACCATAAATGCTTGCTATTCTCCACTAAGCCAAAGTTTGGACCAGAAAGGTTCCCTGTATATCTCCGATTACCATGGATCAGCAACTCCTCCATAAAACTGCTCAAGCGCATTAAAAGATCCGTTAATCGTTGATTTAATTCTGTTAAGTCGCGAGTCATTCTTAAATCAGATGTGCTGTTCCCCCACTAATCTCAAAGACAGGGGGTGTCCTCGTGGTGTAATGGTTAAAGCGTTGGACTGCAGAATCGTAGTGCGCGAGTTCGTACTCCAGTCGCGCTATTACGTTCACTATCGGGCAAATACTCTTGGGAAAGGTATGAACCCCCTTATCCTCCCAGCTATGGGTTAAATAGTACCACTACTGTTCTTCTAGGAGAATGGCTTTGGCATTAAATAACCTAAAAAGAGTTGATATACCATTAAACAAAGAAACCAAACCAAACTCTAATCTCAAAGACAGTGTGACTGTTTTCCAGAAAAGCTCTCATATCTACAAATTTGTATGCAAATGCAATGTTTGCTACATAGGTCGCACGAGAGATTAGAAAAACTAATGACCTAGCATACTCCCTCGAATATACGTACAAATACACCCAGTTATATTGCAATCAAAACTCATCTTCCGCCATTACTTGTCCCCAATTGGACAATCCGGATTACACAACCGCATAGAGGGCCCACTATGTTTACCATCTATGCAAATTCAGATGATGAATTTCAATTGTCAACCCTAAAAGACTTGCTTATAACGAAACATAAGTCGGATTTGTGTATCCAAAAACAATTTTACATACCTTCACTTTTCAATAGCGTCGTTGGATCACGTGAAGAAAACATTATTACACGCGCCAATTCTTCTGACTTCCGGTAATTTTTAAAAAATCAGTTTTCTTCCCTGCTCCAGGCTTTTTCGAAGAACAATATCCCATGTTTACTTCAACCGATATAAACTCTATTGTCACTGACGAAATTCTCTGAAGAGAAGAGACCGAAACAAAGGGTTTCCCTTTTTAGGATTTTAAATCGTTTTAAAAATATTTTATTATGCACATACTTTTAAGAACAATACATAAATTAGTTTGGTGTCTTTGTTTAATGGCATATCAACCTTTGTAGGTTATTTAATGCCCTAGCCTTTCTCCTAGAAGAACAGTGGTGGCACTATTTAACCCATAGCTGGGACGATAACGGGGTTCGTACATTTCCCAAGGGTAGTTCATACTCCAGTCGCGCTATTACGTTCACTTTCGGGTAAATACCCTTGGGAAAGGTACGAACCCCATTATCCTCCTAGCTATTGGTCAAATATAAATGGTGACGCTGATACCAATTATATCTGGGGCGTATAGAACGGTGCCCAATGGCTTAGAAAAATGATTGAAGGATTGAAAATCAGGAAATAGGATCGAGACTATAGTGACTCTAGCATTTTTGAGATCGACAAAAATACTCTGAAGCGTCCTGGAGTCCTTCAGATTATGAAAGATTCCCGATAAATCTGGTGTAAAAAAAATGTGGTAACAAGACATGTGCTAACAATCGGTTAGTGAATTCGATTCTCACAGGGTGTCTCAAGCTTCTAACCTTATGCCGAATTCGGCTCTCTTCAGTAAATGACAACTTCCTTCTTTGGGGAGTTATTCAGATAAAGTGGCTTATGACTTTGTCGAAATTTCAAGTCGAGCATTTTTATTCAATGCCTGAGGATAGAGAGGAGACATTTTGTACAATCTAATTTATTTTTCTATCTTTTAAACCTTAGAATCCGAGTGGTCGGTATCTGGTCGCAATCTAAAAGTGCATATACCAGGACGGCCTTAATTTCGGATGGGAAACCCTCATTTCTACTTCACTGTTGCCTATAAAATAAAGTAATCTGTTCTCTAGATCAAGTTAAACACTTACATTTCCTGCTATTTTTCAGCCAAAAGCCCAGGTTAGTTTTCTTTGTTTAATGGCATAATAACCTCCGTGGGTTATCTTATGCAAATTTATCCTTGTAGAAGAATAGATAGGAGGGGTACTATTTAAGCCATAGCTTGTGTTGGAGGGTAAATGGCTTCATAACTTTACCAAGGGCATTAGTCCGAAAGTGCACATGCAAGCACGATTGGAGTTCGAACTCGCTCATTACTAGCTCGCAATCAAACATGTGAGCCATGGATATTTCTTCCTTGTGTAATAAAAAGAAAATAAGTTAAAACATAATTCTTTAAACATTTGTATTTTTCCGAAATTCATTTTACTTTGATAGTTTTAAAGCATGTCAACCCTTTTTTGGTTATTAAATGACGCTGTCTTGTCTCGGTAAGCAGTTATATAGTTTTGAATAAAGAATTATGATAGTCGTTCGTAAACAGTTTCCGTTTCAAGTAACTATTCTTAATATTATTGATTTAAACACTGTTATATAGTTTCCACTAACTAATAATAATAATCGGTCGTAATCAATTACAGTTTCAAGTAACTATTCTTAATATTAATAATTTAAATATTATATGGTTTCTAGTTGCTACTAAAAATAATTTTAATATTAATAATTTAAATTTTATATGGTTTCTAGTTGCTACTTATAATAATCGTTTGTAAAATGTTATGGCTTCAAGTAACTATTCCTAAAAATAATAATTTAAACACTGTTATATGGTTTCTAGTTAATGATAATAAAAAAGTTTGTAAAATATTATAGCTTGAAGAAACTATTGACAGTCCAGCACGTCAGCCACTCGTATACTACAATGTCAAAAAGCCAATTCACACTGGGTGCCTCATACTTCTGGCCTTATATTAAACTGGGATAAGCTTAGTAAATACTGGTCACCTCCTGTGGTTGGTTGGTTGGATTTTATGGCATATCAACCTTTGTAGGTTATTTAACGCCAAACCCATTTTCATGCAAATAGTCAGTTCTATTTTAAACAATTCAGTTCTGCATGAGTACACAGTCAAAACATTTCTATTTCAAGCTATTCAATTTATTCAAATACCTCTTATTCAAACAAATCAGTTCAGCATAAGTACGCAGTCTAGTTCTATTTAAATCAATTTTCATACAAATAATCAATTCTATTTCAAACAATCCAGTTTAGAATGAGTACACAGTTCAATTGTCAAAAATATTTCTGTTTCAAGCGATTCAGTTTATCATAAGTATAGATTTTGTTTACACACTGTTAAATGTCAAAACAGTTCTATACTAAGTGGTGTATTGGTTAGCAGCTAAACTAGCAAACGATTGTGAGTGAATTAAATCCGCACTGGGTGGCCACCCTGTGTTTAACTGAAGTAAGCTGAGTAAATGAAAGGCACCATTTGTCTCAACAGCACCGAGTGTCTACACAAAGCTGGTTAATGTAAGTTTTTGTTGATCAGCACTAGTGTATCCTTACGTAGGAGTCCACGAGTGAATGTCGATTATCAGTTCGCCCTTACTTCTCCAGCTGTATCTAGCATTGTCTTGTTCGTCAAACTTGGAAGGTTTGTGAGATTGGAGGCAAGTGGCAGTACAGTTGCTGCTTTTTAATGTGTTTCTTCCTGCATTTTTTAAAACATCCCGCAGCGTCCTAGAGTAGTTTCCATCAAACTTCACACACACACACACACACACACACACACACACACACACATATATATATATATATATATATATATATATATACCCAGAAATTTGAAATAACAATTTTAAACATTGAGTTTTCTTATGTGCATTTAATTCCCAAGTGTCGAAAAATTCGCGCATGCGCACTTACAGATAAGTACAAAAGAGAATACAAACGAAACGCATTTAATTATTGCTTTTGATCAAGTCTTCTGTATTCCCATGTCGAATGTTATCGGCCTTGGAGCCACCAATTTCGTCTTTCTCTCTGTTCCTCAATGGATTTCTGAGAAATGCAGCACGTAGTAGAAGAATTGATCCAATGTGAAACCGGAGATCCTCGAATAACGAAGAAAAAAGAAAACAAGAAAAAAAGAAAGAAAGAAAGAAATAACAAATAAAAAAAGAAAAATTTAGAAAAATTCTGAAATACAAAAAGAAAGAAAGAAAGAAAGAAAGAAAGAAAAGACGGAGTGAAAAGAGTAAAAAGAAAAGAAAATAGAAGAAGCAAAGAGGCAAAAAGAAAAAGAAAAATGAGAAAGAAGAAGAAGAAGAAGGTTAACATAATGAAGGTTAAAATGAAGAAGAAATGAATTAAAATGATGAAGATGACGGCAAAGAAGATCATTTTAATTTTCTTCTTCTTTGTCGTGGAAAGAAAAAGTAGAAAGAGAATGCTAGAAACTAGAAGAAGAAGAAGAAGAAGAAGAAGAAGAAGAACCAAAGAGAGGAAAAGTCACTGGTTCTGTTGATTCGACATCCCGGGGGACGATTCGCGAAACTAGGGGCAGGGTCTTTGATGTGTACATCGACAGTTCTCCTCCCGGCACTCACGTCTTATTTTTCTGGTCCTGTGAGAGGGACCAAGATGCAATGACCACACGTTCCTATTTACAGCGAGATCAAGTTCTGCTAACGGCGCCGGTATAAGACCGTCTTTCTACCCCTTTTGCCCCTCAGCAGTTACAAGCTTACGACTTATCAGGAATACAAGCCAGTCTCGTTCGCATGTGTCTTTATCCAGCCACGTTTTCGAGTAACGTCTTCATTCGTAGGCGTCACTCGAGTCCCTCGTCTTCTTTCATCTGTTACCTTCCTTTCCGCAAATTAAAGACGGGTAATCATGCACCGGTTGTGTACATGGTTTTATATCTGGACGTCCTCAGGCGGACAAGTTACAAGTTCATGTAAAAACAATATTAACAACGGTACTTTTGATGCTTACGTCAAGAACTACTTGCTTTTTTTTTCTTGGAGAGGGGTATGTAGAAAAATGGTTTGGGCTGAGAGATCTACGAGAGTCTTTCCGAAAGTAATACCTCCTATTTACTTTCACTGAAGCGACAACAGATACAGTTAACACAAGAGATGTCACGAATCCGAATTCTGGACAAAAAAAAAAACAAAAAAAAAACCCTGTTTGACTTCGTCTTCTACCTAGTCCATGTGCAGAAAGGTCAATAGGAAAACGTAACTTATGAGCTCATCCTTGTTTTCCCAGCACTGCTCAAGTATATCTTGTTTGTCTTACTTGAATGATTTTTGAGATAGGAGGTAAGGAGCTGCACAGCTACTGTTTTGTGAGGTGTTGCTTCAGAGATTTGTTTAAGACAGCACGTAGCATTCTTGTGTAGTTCAGGTCAAGCTGTTTTTCTATGTGTTTTCTTGGTACGCATGTGGTGCATCTATACAGTAGTAAAGACACTACTACAACTTGGAAGAAATCCCATTTTGTTTTAGCAGTGAGATTAGGTTTCCATATGATTGATTGGCTGTCAATAGTATAACACGCTTTGGCTAAGCGTACGTTGAAATCATTTTCAGTTGATGAGATGTTACTGCCGTATGGGAACTGGTCAACTAATTTTAGAGACTTGCCACATAAAGTGGAGATGGCTCCTTTTTGTTTAAAATACATCAACTCTGCTTTATTGGCACCCACATAGAGAATGATGCTTGCTATATGCTATGCAGAAGGGATTCGGATTAGTCAGGAGTATCTGTGAAAAGTGCCAGGTCATCTGCGTAGTCTGCGTCTGTCTTAGTGTCTGCGGGATATCGTCTGCTTGTTACCTTTTTCAATGTGAAACTACTTTCTTTTATTAGACCTATGGATATTCGAAGTATATAATGTAGGCAAAATATGGTGCTTTTGCATCTCCAGTGACAATGTCTGGCAAACTCTTCTCTTTAGCTTTTAGTAAAGAATCGTTCCAGAAGAAGAAAAACTCTAATTGACTGATTTTAACGGCATGTCAACTAGTATAGGTGTATTTTATTCCTAGAGGTTAGGGAATCGTGTTCATCGTACATTCAAATTTAAATTTTTTGTGTTGTTGTTTCTTAAGAGTTTTTTTTTTGTACTCGGTCTTATCGAATACGAATAATTTTTAAAGATCTATTCGACACATAGGTACTACCGCTCCGAATCAGAGTGGACCTGGAAGTAATGGCACCGAAAGGATACTCTTCACTTCACTGATCTCACGAACTAGAGCCTAATCATCAGATGTAGTTAAGTTTCATATCCAAGACCTACCCTCATTTTTGCTGAATCTCCTTCTACACGAGATACAGTGAGCGGCAAGGGCAAGAAACGAACGTGGTTTTCAGGATAATATTTATCAAGAGTTTCAGAATGAAACGCATGAAACCATCTCTTCTCTCACCGCACCATCTATAGATCAATACTAGGGCAGATTAGATTCTTTTGCCTTGGTAAGAGAACCAGTCTAGGAGAAGAAAAACTCCGAATTTAAATCAGCCGCATTGACCCTGTGTCGCATTCTGACAGATACATAGATTGACTATTGTCAGACACTAATAGTTAAGAAGATAGATAGATAGATAGATAGATAGATAGATAGATATGGTAAGTATTATACGCCTTTAGTTTAGTCTCCGCCCCACCCATGTGGGTTGAACATTCAAGTAGGGAATTTACCGGCTGCCACATACTCTGAAATGCAATAGCTCTTCTCATGAATTGAGCACTCCGGTAGCCGATTGCGTATATGTAAAAATGTTACACGCAAAAAATCCCTTCACTTACGCTAAGGTGACGATGGCTTTGAGGTAAGATATCCAACTGACGTAAAGTCAGCTGGGTTTCAATCTCGGCTTGAAGTATCTCGTGAAGTGTTGTGAGACAACGAAGCAATCTATCTGTGGATGACTATATATATATATATGCACATAAGTAGATATGACTGTTATCAAACATCAATAGTTTAGTTGACTGATAGTTATAAGTATTGTTAGATATCTTTAGTTCAGATGATATCAATCTATTAGTGTAGACAGTCATAGCTTGGTAGATAGATATGACTATTGTGTGACATCCTTAGTTTAATTGATGAGTAAACGTATAGTTAGATGGGTATGGTTACTGTTATTGCTTGTTTGTTGTTTAAACGCATATCAACCTTCTTGGGTTATTTCATGCCAAATCTATATTTCTAGAAAGAACAGTAGTGGTACTATTCACCTCATATTTGGGAATATAACCGAATGTAAACGTGACTAGAGTTCGAACTCGCTTACCGCGGTTCTGCAGTCCAGCGCATGAAGACAGCTCCTCTTAGATACTCTAGTTTAGTCAATAGATAGATCTGTAGATAGATAGAACGAACTGTTGCATATGGAATGAATTGACTAAAGAATGAGAAACAGTGTCATTATAAGGCCTTGGCTTGAAGTTGCGTGTGAACTGAAACAGCTTATATTGCAGTTCCTGGTTGGTTGTTCACGCTTGTCAGCCACCACTTTCAATAGAGGATTTACTGAATTAGACAGTGGACGCTTATATATGCCGATTCTAGGGATTTGCTTTGATCTCGCATCGACTTGCAAAGCAGGTAATTAGTGACATAGGCAGAGAGAAAGAGAGAAGAGACACAAATAGAGTGAAGAATGAAATTAGGTGAAGGAATAGAAGGGACGATGACAAGAAGAAGAAGAAGAAGAAGAAGAAGAAGAAGAAGAAGAAGAAGAAGAAGAATGATTTAAATAGCAGCCTATTATCGAGAAAATGAATGACAGACAAGATTAGAAAAAAAAAGAGAAAAGGGTTGAAAAAAGAACAAAGTAGAAGAAAAAGTATTCTGAAGAAGGAAAAAAGGCAAAAGAAGAAAATTTTGAGCAGTATAAAAAGAAAAAGAAAGAATATGATGATGATGAAGAAGAAAAAGACGAAGAGGAGGAAGAAATTTAAAGAGGGAAGAAGACGTATATAGAACAAAGAAGGAGAGGAACAACAACAACGAAATAAAGAAGAAGAAGAAGAAGAAGAAGAAGAAGAAGAAGAAGAAGAAGAAGAAGAAGAAGAAGAAGAAGAAGAAGAAGAAGAAGGATTTAAACAGCAACACATTATTAAGAAATTGAATGACAGACAAGATTAGAAAAAATGAGAAAAGGGTTGACAAAAGAAGGAAAGAAAAGCTAAAGAAGAGAAAAAAAAGAAGAATTTGAGTGTAGAGTAGGAATGACGAGATTAACATCTTAAACACATACGCAGAGAAACAGACGGAAATAAAAGTTGAGAGATAGATAGAGAGAGAGAGAGGGGAGAGTGTGTGTGTGTGAGAGAGATAGAGGGGTAGAATAAGCGAGTTTAGAGAGGGAAAATGAGTTAAACAGAGAAGAAAATGTGAATTAAAGAGACCAGAGTTGAGGCCGAAAGAGAGTGGAAAATGATTGTGCAACTGAATGGCACGATTGATTGGCACTGCATTTTCAGCCGGTAGTCGGAGAAGATCAAAGAACTGAAGAGAATAAAGACCAAAAGAGACGTTGCGCTTGCTTACGGCCGGCTGAAGAAAAAAGATTGAAGCGGGGTGGAGAGAGATAGAGATAGATAGATAGATAGATAGAGAGAGAGAGAGAGAGAGAGAGAGAGAAGAAAAAAACCGTTGGACCAGCTCTGAAAAACTGTAAACAAATGAAACAAAAGAAAAAAAAGATGAAGATGTTGACAATGGCGAGAAGTTATTTCCTTCGTTTTCCTTCATAGTTCGCTTGACTTTCATCTTTCTTTCGTTCTTCGCTGGTACTGTTCACAAGCCTGTGTTATCTATTTGTCGTCAACAACGCGAATCTCGAGCACGATTTCTACGCTTCTCTCCGCGTGTCATGTAACCAGTTCATCCGTTCGCCGTATGCGTAAAGAATTATGTGACCTGCTGCTCGTCATTCAACTTTTCTCCCCCATTAAAAAAAAAAAAGAATATTTTAAACTATTCTGTACTGTTTTCAAAGGGTTGTCTGCTTCGCTAGAGCTTGGAGCTTAACTCCAGACATTTCCATACGACAAAAAGGTTTGGTTGGTTTTCATCGTATATCAACCCTTTTAAAATCCTGTTTATATATATATATATATTGATAGATAGATAGATATATATACAAGTATCTGTAATATCCAGTTGGCGTCCGAAGACAATGGGTGTGGATTATTCGTGAATAGAATATATGAGGTATTTCTTATAAATCTATGGGAGAGCTCGGTATATGGCTATTATTATATAATCCCTATTAGGGTTTATATGATAAAACCGACATACAAGCGTATATATTGCAATTGGAAGAAAACTCAAACCTTGATAAATTGTCATTATAAATTTATTTCGGCGAAGAATATTGTTATAATGTTCATCTCTTCAAAGCGTGTAAGTCATCTGAAGAGACGAAAATTATAATAATCTTCTTCTCTGAAATAGATTTATAATGACAATTTAACCAGGTTTGAATTTTCTTTCAGTTACATTTTATATATATATATATATATATATATATATATATATATATATATATATATATGTTATTTGTTTGTTTGTTTATTGTTTAATGGCATATCAACCTTATCGGGTTATTTAATGCCAAACCAATCTTTTTTTTTTAAAAAGAAGAACAGTAGTAGTATTAATTTACCCATAGGTGGGAGGATAAGAGGGTTCATACCTTTCACCAGGATATTTGTCTGAAAGTGAACGTAATAAAGCGACTCGAATTCGAACTCACGTCCAGCGATTAAACCATTGCACCACGGGGACACTCCCATACTTCATCTGATTTTTATACTTATTTTCTAATCTACTGGAGCGAAAAAACCTAGATGATACAATTTGCAAAAAAAAAAAAAAAAAAAGATTACACAAACTGATATCTGAGAAAAAAATTCCATTAAAAAAATAAAAGACTGATAAAATACATACTACTTGAAAATAATCGACCAATAACGTATGCCCAGTCCCCCCTCCCCCCAAAAAACACCGATAGAATTCCATAGCTAAACATATGAACACTCAATACACTAAGTAGAGCGAAGTATAAAATCCTACACATTCAGAAAAAATCTACCTCGGTAGATAACCGAATTATCAGGATCAGAATCATCATGATAGGTAGATTTTTTATGACTGTCGACGCTCCCCCATGGGGGTTGAGCACTCTGGCGAAGGAATTGTCGGCCGCCCCTAGCGTAATGCAAAGCTCTTCGTAAGAATTGAGCACTCTGGTAGCCGATAGGGTATTAAAAAAATGTAAACAAAGGCTGCTGCTGCTGCTGTTGCTAAAAATAAAATACCTTAAAATTCCCTTAGCCAACGTAGTCCGCTTGTAGCTGAAACCTTAGTCAATCGTAAAGTTGGACGGGTTTCGATCCCGGCTTCGAGCGTCCTGCGGGTCTAGCCACACTGAAGAGTTCTGATAGAACGAAACAGTCTGTCTGTGGATGACAATATATATATATATATATATATATATATATATATTATAAAGATAAGTGGGAGAATGGATAAATCAAACACTCACAATGGATTTAGCGGTAATATTTCGTTCTTTCTTAACAAAGGACTTTATCAGACTAAACATTTTTTTGCTTTTTTTCTACATTTTAGTAAATGAGGAATTTTTTTACATTCTCCAATAGAAACCCCTTATACTTCCAGCTATGGGTTAAATAGTACAACTATTGTCCTTCTTGATGGGTGGCTTTGGAATTAAATAACCTACAAAGGTTGATATGCCATTAAACCAAAAAAAAACCCGAAACTGGAACATTTTAACCAACCAGAATTCATTTGTTTGCACATAGTTAAATGGTTTCAAGTATTTCTATCAAACACGAATAATTCTATTAAGTATTAACATGTGTTTGCATACAATTGAATGGTTTCAAGTATTTCTAGCAGACACAATTCAGTTTAGCATCAGCCATTTGTTTGCACTGTGTTAAATGGTTAAGCAGTTCTATTTTACCCATAGATGGGACCCAAACACCGACTACCAATCCAGTTCAGACTGGATCAAGGAGTGATTACAATAAAGGAATACTCCGCATTCCCTAAAGCTCCAGGATTGAAACTTCACCATTATATAGTTTTGTGTCACGCTCAGAATAATTGGGAGTGGGGTTTTACTCATCGCCAAAGATGCAGGTGACTGGGGTGCACAAACAAGACGGACAGAAATCGAGAAGATGAAATTAAGAAAGAAATAGACTGAATAGACGACCCGTGAACTTGTTGCGTTCCCGTGAAACAACGATCTATAATAGTGGTATTTTTATTAAGAAGGGAGTGATTATTAGCATCCCACAGAAACATCCATTTTATCGAGAATCTGAATAATCAAAAAAATGATGTTTAGCACGAATGCAGATACCACAGAATTATCATTCCGTTTCAAAATGGACTGGAAATGTTTTCTTTCTCTATGGCTCAGTCGGCTGGAGCTGCAAAATACATCGACTGTATCTCTGCAGAGGGGTAAGACTCCACCAACGAGTGTCCTGGTTATGACATTAAACAATCTGATGGTTAGGTTCCAGTAATACTGGAACTTTGGGGAATGCGGAGTATCCCTTTATTGCCACTATTCCCTGGTCCACTTTAGCCAGGAGGGGTAGCATCCGGTAAGATCCTATCAATGGGTTAAATTGAACTAAACTGTGTATTTATATTAAACTGAATTGTTTGAAATAAAACTATTGATATGAATAAAAATGGATTTGGCTCAAATAATCTTCAATGGTTGATATGCTATAAAACCAAACTAAGCCAAATCATATATCTAATATATATATACATGCATAAAAAGGATTTGGCATTAAATAACCTACAATGGTTGATATGCCATAAAACTCAACCAACCAACCAACTTCATTTTCTAAGAGCACTTTATGTGAATAAGATGTGTGCCAAAAAATTGAGACTAAAGCATTATCATTTTGAAAGATAAAATTTGAAATCTAAATTAAAACATGCGCACAGCAAAGCAACTTGTATTATAAAGGGATGATGTCGAGCCGCCTAGACGTCTAGAATTCTGTTTTGATGGAGTCTAAAAGAATTATTACCAATTCTCGATGCATTTTGATCAGCTGACTTGACATTTTTTAACAGCCGTTGTGGCGAAACAAAAGATTGGGCAAGGGTACACGTTTCATATTCATTAGATCTCGCTTTTTGTGGCTTATATTGTTTCTTAAACTGAAAATTCATCTCAAGGCTAATATTTGGGGAGGTAGAAAATATACTAGAGCGCAGTTTTATGCCATACCAAAAAAGGATATATATATATATATATATATATATATATATATATATATAAGGGATAATCATTCATTCACAGAATATATATATATGTATATATATATATATTCTGGGAATGATGATTCCTTCAGTTAAAATAATGATGAATTTATAAATCTTTGAATTCTATGATTTATCATCATCATCATGTCGTGCCGCCAGCACGGATATCCCTGACCCTCTCTCGCCACTTCCAACAATCATCGCCTCTCGCAGGTCTTCAGGGTTACATCCCGTATCCTCACATAGCTGCTGTATGTATGTTCCAGCTGGTCGTCCTGCTTTTGCTTGGCTATATGCTTGGGTCCATAGGAGTACATCACTTATGAGTTCGCCCTTGCTTCTCCAGCAGTGTCCTGCATGTCTGGTTCGTCTAACTTTGATAGTTTTCGTGAGGGGAGGCAGGTGGCCGTATAGTTGGTGCCTTGTGTGGTGTTGCTGCCAGGACTTGTCCAATATTGCTCGCAACATTCTTGTGTAATTGCCGTCTAGATTCTTCTCCAGTCGTTTAGTTAGCGTCCAAGTAGTGCATCCATATAGCAGTATCGACACGACCGCTGCCTGGAAGAAACTGCCATTCATTTTATCGGTCAGGTCTGATTTCCATATGATCGAAAGCCTATCGATAACTGCCCATGCCTTCGTTAGCCGTGTGTCGATGTCTTTTTCGGTTGATGAGACGCTGCTTCCAAGGTAGGTGAATTTATCTACCAATTTCAGAGAGGTTCCGTCTAGTGTGGAAATGTCACCTGTTTGATTATGGCACATATATTCAGTTTTGTGTGCATTGACACGGGTACAGATACTAGACTTTGATCCTTCACAAACGACAGAGAGTAACAATTTGAACCAAGACAGAACGCACAGTTAGAACAATGGATAGATTTGTACGAAAATAATGCCATAAGAAATGTAAGAAACTATCCTACTATATATATATATATATATAGTGACACGCATAAGTATTGGATACATATTATTTTCTGTTATAACTCTAATTTATGTTCGCCATTTTGCCTGACATTTGGTAAGTAATAATTCATAAAGTTTTTATTGTATGTGGAAGGAAAATTAAAAACTCATGGTTGAATCCTTTTTTTTAATCAAAGTTCAAAATTACCCTATGCAAAAGTATTGGATACATGACACTTTTTTCAAATTTGTATTTTAAATGACTATAAATATTCAAATTTTTGATAGTATTTGAATGTTATCTCTGACCAATCAGAGAAGCACACAATTTTTTACATGATAGTGCATCTAATCATCAGACTCTTTAATATGCATTTTGCAATTCAAGGATTAAAAATGTCAAAAACTAAAGAATTATCCAGGGATATGCGAGTTAGAATCCTTGAACGTCACAAAAGAGGACAAGGTTACCGAAAAATTAGCAAAGAAATGAATCTAGCACTAACTACAGTAGGAAATATCATCAGAAAATATAAAAAGTATGGTGATGGTACAGCGCACCTTCCAAGAAATGGAAGACCAAGAAAAATAAATGAGCGTACTTCAAGGTGGATCAGCAGAAATGTGCAAATAAACCCCTTCATTACTCGTTCTGAAATTAAAACTGATCTTGAGGGTGCTAGAATTAATGTAAGTAAGGATACCATTAGCAGAGCTCTATATTGTACAGGCTTTCATTCAAGATCACCAAGAAAAGTGCCAAGAAAACCAAACATGTCAAAAACCGATTAAAGTTTGTCGAAACTTATGAAAAGAAAGGTATGCAGTTTTGGGAAAAGGTAATCTGGTCAGATAAAACGAAAGTTGAACTATTCGGAAGGAACACAGCGACAAGTGTTTGGCGAAAAAATTGCACTGCCTGAAAAAAGCACAATATCATCCCCACAGTTAAATTTGGGGGTGGTTCCATTATGATATGGGGACGCTTTTCATCCAAGGGCACTGGTGAGTTACAAGCTATCAATGGTAGAATGAATGTACAGGGAATTCTAGAAAAGAACCTTCAGAAATCTCCAACTTCTTAAGGACAGGGTCGGAATTTCGTGCTTCAACACGACAATGATCCCAAACATACCGCAAAACTTACAAAGGAATGGTTTGAAAATAATGGTATTAGTACTCTCAATTGGTCAAGTCAGTCTCTTGACTTGAATCCAATTGATAATTTGTGGAATACTTTGAAGGTTAAAGTTCATAAGCGGAATCAACAAAATATCAAGCAATTAGAGGAATTATGCAAGGAAGAATGGGGTAAAGTGACGCTGGATCAGTGTGGAAAACTTGTGGCCAACTATAGAAAGCGACTGGAAGCAGTGAAACAAAATAGAGGCTACACAACAAAATACTAAATTGATGTATCCAATACTTTTGTATAGGGTAATTTTGCACTTTGATAAAAAAAAATTGATTCAACCATGAATTTTTAATTTTCCTTCCACATATAACTAAAACAACTTTACGAGATATTACTCACCAAATATCAGGCAAAATGGCGAACATAAACTAGAGTTATAGCAGTAATTAACATGTATCCAATACTTATGCGTGTCACTGTATATTGTCATCCACAGACAAACTGTTTCATTGTATCACAACTCTTCAGTGTGGCTAGACACGCGAGATGCTCCAAGCTGAGATTGAAATTTTACGTCAGAGTTATCGTTATTCCAAGCCTAAACGAAGGAATTTTTTACAAATATATTTTTAGATATACGTTCTCGAATATCGGATTTCTCAATTTATGAACATATCCAGTTGTACTGCGTTTAGTATGAAACGAATTCCATATACAATACACACACACACACACACACACACACACACACACAGACACACACACACTTATTTTTGATTTTATTATTTCCTTGCTATTTCTTTTGTGTCGGGACCTTGGTGATAAAGGAATTGTCCCATATCTTCTGCCCAAGTGCTTTCGACCATACTTTTGGTTGTCATGTATTTATATGTTGACTAACAGAAGATATTTGAAATAAACAGATTCTTTACAAATGAATATATAAAGTTGATGGAATCAAACTCGAACCGAAAAATAAAATAAAAGTTAGAACAAAAAATAAATAAATGAAAAAAAAAATTACGATGAAAAGCCCCTCAATCTGGAAAAAAATACTGCTCCCTTAATCAAAAATAGATAAATAAAAATAAATAAATAGGAATAAATAGACAAAAAAAAAGCAAAAGTTCGTTTGATTTTTTACGAAAATGGCCGCTGATGAGATTCGGGACAAACGGAAGTCGTTGCAAAACGATGCTCGTTTCCGGAACATTGTACATTGATCGCCAAAGCAGAAAATATCCTGACCACTCGACTGAACAATCTATTCGATGACATGGTAAGAAGAAGAAGAAGAAGAAGAAGAAGAAGAAGAAGAAGGCATACAGAGGATTGTGGGTGTTGTCAGGGATGTTGCTGGGTGGGAGGGAGAAAGAGTGTATCGGTAGGGAAAGGGATCGACTCTACGCGATTTTGCACTTCCTTGCACCCTTTGAAGGGGCAATCAGTGAAAGTGGGAGAGCGTCATGTGACAATCAGGGCTTTGTATGACATCTGCCGATATGAGCGAGAGACTTCAAGATGACTTATTTAATTGAAAATTTGTTGGTTATTTACGACAATATTGCTGACCCAGTCTATTCCTATCAGTCTCCCAATTTATCCCTGCCTGTTTATATGTATCAATATCAGTCTGTTCCGATCAACTTTTCTATCAATATTTATGCATGAAGGCTTTGGTAATTATATATATATATATATATATATGTGTGTGTGTGTGTGTGTGTGTGTTAGGATAGCGTGGACATATATTCAACGGAGCTTAGTAACTATCAGTTTTTCACCTTGGCAATCATCAGACAATAATCATCTTCGTCTGATGATTTCAAAGGTGAGAAACTAACAGTCACCAAGCGTCATTGACTCTGTGTCTACGCTATCCTAACTTAGATCTACAGAGCATCTCGATGGTGTAATGGTTTGCAAGCTAAACTAGCAAACCTTTACATGTGAATTCGAATCTCATTGGATTGGATAACCCATTCGTGTGGAACTATGAGCGATATTGAATACTCTTTATTTATAGATACAGCAAACTGATATATATATATATATTCAACGAAAGGATATGCTACGTTATCAGTTCGTTTCTTGTCGATTCTTTTGTGGCATATGAACTCTTTTAGAAGTTATTTTAAAAACTTTTCTTCAAGTGATTCTTTTCTCCTGGCGATGACCTGACGTCGAAACTAGTCGAAAATAAGCAAAAAAAAAAAAAAAAACGATGAAAAATCCTACTGGTTGTCTTATGAACTTTGTCCATCTCTCTCTCTCTCTCTCTCTCTCACTCTCTGTATATATATATATATATATAATTGAAAAACTCAACAAACTATTAGTGGCATATTCACCTTCTTGGTTTATTTAATACCAAATCCGTTTCTTTGAACATTAGTGGTACTATTTAACCCAGAGCTGTAGGGATAGGGGGTTTCATGTCTTTCTTAAGGGTATTAGTCAAAAATTGAAAGTAATAGCGCCACTGGATTTTGAAATCGCTTACTTCATTATCACAGTCCAACGCGTTAGTCAGTACACCACGGTGACCTTGCGTTAGTCCATTCCAATACGTCTAGTTGGTAGTTGCCTTTTGTATGAAGATATTAATCACTTGATAGTAGTTAATGAGCGACTTCAGGCGACAATCGAATAACACAGACACTAGATTAACCAGATTCGATCGATTGGTTGTCGCCCCGATCACCTTTTGTAGATATCTTTCACTCCCAAGTTCCGTAGTGTCAATATGTTATCATAATATTATTACAGCAATATTTAATTATCAATGAATTGCAGAGAGTAAATAGTTGACTACAACTATGTCCAATTTCACTCTTACGCTTCGCTCAAGTAATACACACATGGATCAGTCGGAGAAATTGTTGCATGGTTTATTGGTTATATGGCATATCAAACTTGGGGGTTATTTAATGCAAAATCCTGGTATATATATATATATATATATATATATATACGTATGTATTTACTAACCTACTACCTACCAGCATTCACAGTTACCAGGAAAAAAAAAACGCCAGAAACAAGAGATAAAAATATCTCGAATCACCGCCCGGGGGAAAAAGAAAAAATATCATAGGACAAAAAAAAAAAAAAAAAAGAAAAAAAAGAAAAGGCCAACTCCGTCTCACCAGTTGAAAAAAAACCAAGAGATATGCAGACAGTTGGTCAAAAGAAAAAGCAAACCCACCGTAAACGCTGCAATGCTACAATTACAAGAGTGCTCAACACGAGTGGAGCCAATTACAAAATTAACTTAAATCGCGAGTCGGAATTCTCCTACTAAAGTTTCACCTCAACGGATCATCAGGGAGTCTAGCATCTAGGGTCAGTGCTAGACACCCTGATAATCCGTTGAGGTGAAACTTTAGTTGGAGAATTCCGACTCGCCATTTAAGTTAATTTTGTATATATATATATATATATATATATATTACATGGTGGTGTCTGTGACCCTGGGTTTCATGCTTTACTCATTCATCTGACAGACTCCATATAATATATATATATATATATATATGTGTGTGCGGGGGGCGCGCGCGCACACACACACACACACACACACACACACATATATATATATATATATATATATATATATATGTACTAATATGTACATATATATTCCTATATATATAACAGCTCTATCACTGACATTGAGCGCTTTTTAAAACTACCGCAAAATTTGTCAACCATTGACTCAGCAAGTGAGTTAGTGATAACCATAAAATATTAGAATATATATATATATATATATATATGTGTGTGTGTGTGTGTGTGTGTGTGTGTGTGTGTGACCGTGCGTGATTTGTAAGCGAATAGTTTGGAGGTAATTTTATTTCTAAATGAGTTGTTATATATCATTTGTTTGCTCAGTTAAACGGTGTTAAATATTTCCATTTAATACTAATAATTCTATTTAATATCAATTATTTGTTTTCATACAGTTCAACGGTGTCAACTATTCCTATCTAGCACAAATAATTCTATCTAATGTTAATCACTTATTGGCACAACATTAAATGGTTTCAAACATTGCTATCTAACATTAATAATTCTATGAATCAAGTATCCTTATGTACTATTGATCATTTTTTCATAACTGTACTGTTTCAAATAACCTATAATAATAATTTTAGTAAATGATTGAACAGTTCTATCAGACCCAGCGGTGTGATTCCAATAAATACTCCAATAAATACTACCGATCCGGCTCACAGCCGACCAAGGAGTGATCGCACATAAAGGGTACCCAAAAGCTCCCACGACTGGAGTCTGATCATCAGATGCAGTAGAGTGTCTTACTCACACACTCCTTGGGTCAGTGGTGGCGATGTCTCACCCCTATTCTGAAGTTCAGTAGGCGTATTCTACAGACCTAGTCAATGGGGTGGCGATTTATTTGTTACAGAAACCCTGCAACGAAAATTAAAGTTTATGTGACATAATGGTTGATGGGTTGGTTTTACATCATGTAAAACTATTTATATCCTTAAGTTATTTATCAGCAGACTTTTTCAAGTTATTAAATAACTAATGATAATCATATAATAATAATCATATAATAGTAACTATCATTATATTATGGTTGGTTTGGTTTGGTTTTAGTTTGGTTTGGATTTGGTTTGGTTTGGTTTGGTTTTGGTTTGGTTTTATGGCGCATCAACCATTGTAAGTTATTAATGCCGAATCCATTTTAATACATATAAACATTTCTATTTCAAACAATTCAGTTTAGTATAAGCATAGTTTTTTGTTTACACTAAGTTAAATATCAAAACAATTCTATTTCAAACCATTCAGTTTAGCATAAGTACACAGTGTCAATATCAAAAACAGTTCTATTTCAAACGATTAAGTTTATCATAAGTAAACATTTTTTATTTCAAGCAATTCAGTTTAGCATAAGTACTGTGTTTGAAACGCAGTTTCTTCTAGGCAGCGGTCGTATCGATACTGCTGTAAGGTTGCACTACTTCGACGCAAACTAAACGGCTGGAGAAGAAGCTAGATGGCAATTACACACGAATGTTACGAGCAATATTGAACAAGTCCTGGCAGCAACACCCCACAAGGCACCAACTATACGGCCACCTGCCTCTCATCACGAAAACTATCCAAGTTAGACGAACCAGATATGCAGGACACTGCTGGAGAAGCAGGGACGAGCTCATAAGTGAGGTACTCCTATGGACTCCCACATATGGCCGGGCAAAAGCAAAACGACCAGCTCGAACATACATTCAACTGCTATGTGAGGATATGGGATGTGGCCCTGAAGATCGACCAGAAGCGATGAACGATAGGGAGAAGTGGCGAGAGAGGGTCAGAGATATCCGTGCCTGCGGCACGACTTGATGATGATGATGACTGTGTTTGACCCATGTATAGAACCCTATCAGGTGCTACCACTCTCAGCCAAAGTGGACCTGGCAGCGATGGCAATGAAGGGGTACGCCTCATTCTCTAAAGTTCCAGTACTACTGAAGCATCATCATCAGAGTGTATAGTGTCATATCTAGGACACTCATTGGGAGTGATGCAGTGGTTGTATTCTACAGCCCCAACCGACTGGGCAGCATTATATAATGGTCATCATTTATAAATAATTGGAGCTTCAACTAATTATTCCTAATAAGAATAATTTTCTTACAGTTACATGCTTTCAAAGTGGAAGTACCTGTGAGAGTCCTACCTATTGGTTAAAAAGATTGGTTTGATTCTTTTATGGCATATCAACCTTCTTGGGTTATTTAATATGAAAACCATCCTCGTATAGTGGTATTATTCAACCAATAGCTTGTGGCGGGTGGGAGGATAAAAGGAAGTAATTCATAACTTTTCCGAGGGTATGAGTCCAAAAGGGGACTAATACCGTGATCGGAGTTTATACTTGCTTATTTCGAGGTCACTGTCCCTGACTTTAGCCATTACACCATGGTGACTACCAGCACACATGTTAAAAAGATCTGTTTAAAAATTATTCGTATTCTATTAGACCGTTTGCAAAAAAGTAAAAATAAGAATATAAAATAAAATAAAATTAAATTAAAATTAAAAAAAAAGCTCTTAAAACACAACCATAAAAATATGTAAATATAATCTTTTAATTAAACCCATTCGCTGAACTCTCGGTAGAAAGTAAAGCTAGATAGGTTTATATGCCATTAGATTAGTTGTTTGGTGGGATTTTATGGCATATCAACCAATGTAGGTTATTTAATGCCAAATCCGGTTTATACATACATATTAAATATATAAAATTTTAGTTTGGTTAGGTTTTATGGCATATCAATCCTAGTAGGTTATTTAATACCATTTTTTAAAAATTCATATCTGTTAAATATAAACGATTTAGTTTGCTCTGATTTGCTTTGGCTTAATGGCATATCATTTGTTGTTGATTATTTAATTCAAAATTTTACATATATTTTAAACATATTATTTCCAAACACATTTTAGATAGACATGATTAAATGATGAACAGTTCTATTTCTGACAATTCAATTTAGCATAAGTCAACTAATTTAAATGGTTCCAAGTATTCTAAGTATCACTAAAAATTCAATTATATATCACCCATTTGTTTCCTTATAAGTCAAATGATCAAACCGTTCTATTTCTAAAAATTCGATTTCGCACAATTCATTTTTAATGCACTCACTTTAAATGTCAAGCAGTTCTATTTGCCCCATACACGGGATCCTGTCAGGTGCCAACACTTCGGGTCAGAGTTGATCTGGGAGCGATGGCAGTGAAGGGTTTCTCTGCACTCCCAAAAGCTCCAGCATTTCTGGAGCCTCGCCATCAGATTGTTTAGTGTCATGTACAGGATACTCCTTGATGGGTGGAGGTACCCTTCTGCATAGATGCAATTGGTGTATTCTGCAGTCCCAGCCGACTGTGCGGTTACTTGGAGAGGCAGTACATCTATGAACCAAACAGAACTATCTAATCTGGTCTTGCTATTGTTTCTACACAGTTAAAAATCTTAAGTATTGCTATCTAACATTAATGATTCTATTCAATATTAATCATTTGCTTGCATTCAGTTAAGTAGTTACAAGTACTGCTATTTAACACTAATTACATTGGCATGATACTTACAGTGTTCACCATTGGCCAGGGAGACCTGGGTTCAATCCCAGGTCGAGTCATACCAAAAACTCAAAAAATGGAACTTGATGCCTCCTTGCTTAACACTCAGCATTATAAGGTACGGATCAAGGGTAAAGTGGAGCAATCCAGGGAAAGGAGCAGCGCTCTCCCCGACATCTCGGTGTAGTAGCTTGCAAAAAAGGAGCCTTCGGGTCACTCTCCACTACGGTCGCCAACTTTACTACTTATTCTATTCAACATTACTCATGGATTTGCTCACAGTTAAATGGTTTCAAGTCCATTGGCCTAGCGGTTAGAGTGTTCGCCAAAGGCTCGGTTGACAGGGGTTCCATCCCAGGTCGAGTCATAACAAAGACTCAAAAAATGGTACTTGATGCCTCCTTGCTTAAAATCACAGCATTATAAGGTACGGATCAAGGATAAAGTGGAGCAATCCTGGGAAAGGAGTAGTGCCCTTCCCTACACCTCGGTGTAGTAGCTATTGAGAAAGGAGTTTTCGGGTTACTGTCGACTGAGGTTGCCAACTTTACTTATTTTATTCCTATGTGTCATTCAATTAAACATCAGCCATTTGTTTACACACAGTTAAATGGTCAAATAATTCTATTTCTAACAATTCCATTTTGCATAAGTCATTTGTTTGCACACAGTCTAAATATCAAACAGTTCTATTCGACTCATAGGTAGGATTCTACCAGGTGTTACCACTCCGAGCCAGAGTTGACCCGGGAGCGATGACTATGAAGGGGTACACCACTGTTTTTTCAATGCTCCTGTATTACTGGTCCCTCGCCATCAGATTATTTAGTGCCATAACCAAGACACTCATTGGGCGAGGTGGAGGTCTTACCCGTTCACAGAGATACTGTCGGCGTCTTCCACAGTCCTAGCCGACTGGGCTTATGCCGTTAAAATCAATCAACCAATAAATCTTATATGATTGTTGCCTTATAATTTTAATTGCGTGCAAATTATTTGTATTTTATAGGAATACTTAAAACCATACTATTGTGTGGAAATTGCTTGTATTAAATAGAAATACTTACAACCATATAACATTATTTAAAAACACTTGCGAAAAAATTGTTCTAAATATGTAAGTATGAACGTACATTGACCGTGATTCTTTAAATTCTAAATTCTAAGAATTAAATAACTCTAGACGGATATTCCATCAAAATCAACCAATCGATCACAACACCTCAATAATCAATCACGTTATTGGTAATATTTAAAATATAGAATAAATAAATTAATGATAAAGGAGGTACCGTGGTGTAATGGTTATCGTCGTAGGGAATGGACACGGCGACACGAGTTCAAATCCTGGACGAGATTGATTGCATTTCACATGGCACAAATACCCTTGGGAAAGGTATGAATCCAATTATTCTCCCTCCAGCTATGGGTAAATAGTAGGACAGACTAGGTTCTTCTGCCTTGGTGAGGCAACTAGTCTAGGAGAAGGAATACTCTGAATTCAAACCTGTCAAACACCGCTTAAAAATTGACATTGTGTCATATCCTGCCCGAGCGGAGGGGTTGGTGAATATGATAAATAAATTAATGATAGCCAGCCACTCTAGATATTTAATTGCAACATTTAGAGAGGCTACAGACCTGCAGTGGTTGTACCCATTCGGATCTCATCTATGGATAAAATAGAAATATTTAATCATTTTCTATACTCAAACCATTTAGCTATATGCAAACAAATGATAGATATTTAATCAAATTATTAGTATTACATAGCAATACTTGAAACCGTTTAACTGTGCGCAAACAAAAGAATTCATGTTAGATTGAATTATTAGTATTACTGAGAAAATCTTGGAACCAATGAATAATGTTCCAAAGAATTTTTTAGTGTTAAATAGCAATACTTGAAATCACTTGAATGTGTTCAAACAAATGAAACCTGGCTTGTTTAAAAATATATTACCTGAATCAAATTATATATATATATATATATGTGTGTGTGTGTGTGTGTGTGAACAGAATTTCGCTTTAAATAAGCTTCAAGGGTTGATATGCCATAAAACAGAACCAACCATCAAAGGTCTCGTTTACAAAATTAAAATCCTCACTGTTAAGCTAGAAGAATGAAGCATCCAGAGAAAATCGTACCACAAACAAAACATTGCACTATACGAGCAGTCACCTACTAAAAGTACGTGAAGTTTTGATTTGTTATAAGGCTGCTAGTACGTATTAAAAATGATTAATTTATTACCCAAGGCTGGGGATCATTGGTTTCAGTTGAACTTTGGCGATATCAGAGTTAAACAGTAAAACAGCAGCACAAGCCCGATACCTCGATCGAAACAGATATATCGCTTTCTCTCATCGATACTAGAGTAATTAAACCTACTTGCGTACTATGTGTATTACTGGAATAGTAGTGTGACAGCAAGTGAGACGCGCTCGGGGATAATTTTAGTGACCGGTTTTCAATTAGGAGTCTGTCGTAGTAAAGGAAGCTTTAAGTATTGTGGCTTCCAATCTTGAGCACGATATGACGTTCGTCCGGCTAACCGGCTGGCCAGCCGCCTGATCACCATCACCCTCTCGTTTTGACTCGAATCCATACACTTCAATTTCGTTGCCTTCGCCTCACCAGTTTGCTGCATTCCCGCCACTTTCGTGAATACGAAACAGCAACTAATTAATAATGAAATTGAATTCGACAGACGCCCGACACAGAAAGTGTATGGACAAAATGTTGAAGCATGCAAAAGTAACTACTCTTTAACGTGTGTGTATATGTCAAGGTGTGTATGTGTGAGTATATGTCTGTGTGTTTGTGCTATCTATCTATCTATCTATCTATCTATCTATCTATCTATTTCAGGCTGCATTTCTCTCTCTCTCTCTCTCTCTCTCTCATTCTCTCTCTCTCTATATATATATCAGGCTATATTTCTAACTTTCCCCTCTCCTTCTCTTTTTCTCTCTTTCTATATATACATACATACACACACACACACATATATATATATATATATATAGAGAGAGAGAGATGGTAGATTTGGTAAATCCGACAAGATGTGAAAAAATAAGTGGAAAAGTGGATAAACCGAAACACTGACAACGGATTCAAAAATGATATTTCGTCTTTATTTTAAAAAGACTTCATCAGAATATATATATATATATATATATATATATATATATATATATATATTGTTACCGTAATATTGACATAATGCCATTAAAGTGTTTTAACTTGAAGAATGTAGACATTTCCAGTCCAGTCTGAAAAATGGCTATTATCATAACAGTGTCTCACTCGCCTGAGTTACAATTTGATGGGAGATGATTGAAAGTGTGCCAGTTAGAATCTCACCAACAGGTAAAGTTTTTCCCAGTCGGTCGGTGGGTGGGGGGCTGTAAAATACACGGACTGCATCTCTGCCTAGTGGAAAAACTCCATCACTACGAGTGTCCTGGATACAACATTAAACAATCTGATGGTGGGGCTCCAGCCCTGGAGCTTTGCGAAATGCGGAGTACCCCTTCATTCCCATCGCTCCCGGGTTAACTCTGGCCCAGAGTGGTAGCACCGGACGAGGTCTTACCTACGGGTCAAATAGAACTGTTTGACATTTAAATTGAGTGCAAAAAGATGACTTCTGCTAAATTGGATTTTTAGAAATAGAACTGTTTGATCATTTAAGTGTGTATAAACAAATTCCTGATGCTTAATTGAACTGTTAGTGATCATATTTACCAACCCCTCCGCTCGAGCAGGATATGACACAAGGTCAATTTTTAAGCGGAGTTTAACAGGTTTGATTTCAGAGTTTTCTTCTCCTAGACTAGTTGCCTCACCAAGGCTGAAGAACCTAGTCTGCCCTACTATTTACCCATAGCTATAGGGAGAATAATTGGATTCATACCTTTCCCAAGGGTATTAATGCTATGTGAAATACAATCAGTTTCGTCCAGGATTTGAACTCGTGTCGCCGTGTCCATATCCTGCGACGATAACCATTACACAACGGGCACCTGTTAGTGTTAGAACTGTTAGTGATACACAGCAATACTTGGAACTGTGAACCCAAATTGAATTGTTTGTATTATATAGTAATGCTTGAAACTATTTTAATGAATGAAAAGAAATGATTAACACTTGATAGAACTATTTGTGTTAGAATATTTGGAACCGTTTAACTGTGAATAAACAATAGAAATACTTATGTACAAACAAGTTAGCTCTGACTCATTTAAGATTAAGATTACAAACAAACTACGATGAATAATCATCTAACTGTATGTAAAAAAAGCTCTGGCTCGTTTTAAAATATAATCTACAGACCAAGAGTTAACAAATCATATATAATATGTATTGAGAGGATTTGGCATTAAATAACCCACAATTGTTTAGGTGTCATTAAGCACAACCAAACCAAACAGTTTGGTTTGGTTTGGTTTGGTTCGGTTTTATGGCACATCAATCATTGTAAGTTATTAATGCCGAATCCATTTATATATATATATATATGAATAGTTCTATTTCAAACAATTCAGTTTAGCATAAGTACACAGTTTCAATGTCAAAGACAGTTCTATTTCAAGCGAAAAGAATATGGGCACAGTCAGGTTCTATTTGACCCATACATGTAAACCTCTCAGATGCTACCACTCCGTGGCAGAGTTGACCTGGGAGCGATGTCAATGAAGGTGTAATCTGCATACCTCAAAACTCTAGCATTACTAAAACTTCACCCTCAGATTGTTTAGCGTCATATTTAGGACACTCGTTGGGGGAATCTGGCTCATTTTGCATAGAAGCAGTCGGTGTATTCTGCAGCCCCAGCCGACAGAGCCACAATGTTATATAATTACGGAATGATTTTCTTTATATTAATCATTTTTCGTTAATCATATTTTACCATTCGGTTTAGTTGGACTTTGAACTATTCGGCTTGGTGCAGGTGCAGGTGTAGGTGCACACATTGAGTACAGTTTACTCTCGCGCACAGAGGATATGACAATCACAAATATCATAATAAAAACCATAGATAGGAAATAGGACTGGGGTGTGAATGACGCCATGCCCGGAAACGAGGAGCTGAGAAATTGGTGATTTTTGAAAAAGGTGTTTGTTGAGATTTGACTCTGGGCCGGACCAGTCTAGCTGGGGGAATTGACAGTGGGCGATGTTGGAACAGTTAGCATAGTAAAAATGGTATCTCTCTCTCCTAAAAGACTAAAAGTCAAGAAGTGAATAAACGTTTCGTACCTGAACAACGAGAGTTGTTAGCGTTTCGGATTTCCCTGCATCTGTATATTTGTATAGTTGTATTGTGACTAAGTTGATAGAATTGTTTGTGTAAAAAACAGTACTTGAAACCATTTAACTTTGTGCAAGCAACTGAACCTTGGTTCGTAAAAATAATGTTACTATCAAACTATTCACTATATATATATATATATATATATGAAAAATAAGTGGAAAGATGGATAAACCGAAACACAAACAACGGTTTCAAAAATGATATTTCGTCTTTATTTCAAAAAAGACTTCATCAGAATGACGAAATATCATTTTTGCATCCGTTGTCAGTTTTTCGGTTTTTTCCTTTCGTCCACTTATTTTTTCACACTTTGTCGAATTCAGCAAATCTAACACTTCTCTCCCTCTCTCTATATATATAAATATATAAATATATAAACAAGATTTTGGGATAAATAAACTACAAGGGTTGATATACAACTGTCCATCGCTTTAGCAATGAACAACGGAATCGTAGTAAACTTAATATATATATATATATATGTGTGTGTGTGTGTGTGTGTGTGTGTGCGGGGGAACGTTCAGAAAGTTCCAAGTCTCACAAAGAAAAGCTATGGCTGAATATTTCTGTTGTGGCAATACACTGCCATAGCTTGCAAAAAATAGAAAACAAACAAACAAAAAAAAAAAACGAACAAGACAACAAACAAGAAACATTTGAATAAGTTTTTCTTGTTTTATGAGAAATGGCAGTGTATTGTCACAACAATACTGTCCACGAATGGCCTTTCTTTCTTGGTGAGACTTGGAACTTTCTAAAAGATCCTGATATATCTTCTTTATCCTTTTCTGTCCTGCCATTAATTTAACGTGGCGATCACGCAGCCTCTACATTCCGAATTCTTTTTTAGTTTCTTTTAGATATGAACATCTTAATGCATAGCAATGCAGAAAAAAAACCTACTGGATTATATAACAATATTCTCAACAATTATACTAGAATAATAATAAGACCAGGATTTTAAAAAATCACGACTCTGAGTTTACACCACATATGAACATGTATGTGTGAATATATATATATATATATATATATATAAGGCATGAACTGTTATTGATAGTTTGTCACTCATATGTGAATCTGATTTCTCTCATAAAATAAAACAGGAATTCTTTCAAACTCTGCCAGTGTCGGCACTACTGTATAGATGCACCACTCAGACTTTAACGAAACGGTTGGAGAAAAAACATTGATGGGAACTATACAAAAATGCCATGTGCTTTTTTAAACAAATCTTGGAAGTTGCACGTTTCAAAACAACAGTTGTACGGCCATTTACTTCCCATCACACAAACCATTTAAATAAGACGAACAAGACATGATTGCCATTGTAGGAGTAAAGGTAAATTCATAAACGACGTTCTCTTATAGACCTCTAAGCAGGGACGAACATCAAGGATTTTGATGCATCAGGTCTGTATGGACGCTGAATGCTGTCCAGAGGATTTGTCAGAAGTGCTGGACTTCAGGGATCGATGTGTGTGTGAGAGAGAGAGGGGGGAGATGTAGAGTCAGGTTACCCCATATTATCAACATAACTTGATGAAGATGATGATGTATGAGTTATCGCGATGGGGATAACATTATTATTGTTATTATTATTGGGTTTTTGGTTTAAAGTTTTAGTTGGTTTTGTTGGTATTGCTTTGGTTGAGTTGGTATTACGTTGGTTGCGTTGGTATTTCGTTGGTAGCGTTGGTAATTCGTTGGTAGCGTTTGTATTTCGTTTGTATTTCGTTGGTTGTTATCCCCTCGCTAAATGTTGGTGGAAAATAAAGGTAGTGGAGAAGAACGAAGACGTCGTTAGGTTTTGTATCAAGGTTTTAATGGCAGCATGAAGTAAATGGGTTTACATTGGTATGCTGCGAGGTCTCGTTGTAAGGAAAGACGGTAGGTAGCTGTTAGAGTGTATCATCTAATTTGTTTTTAACTAGGATCCCTTGGTCTAGAAGAATAGACCGAAGGGGGTCCAAAACTAGATGGCTCTCCGCATAGTGTATGATGCTGCTACTGCTATTCAGCAGCAATCGAATAGACATCCGTTCCCATTGGGGATTTCTGAGGGAGAGAGATTCGCGGGCTTTCTTCAGTTTTTGGTTCGGGCTGAATCGGACAGGTCATCCTAATTGGGTGAAAATGTTCGGCGACTCTAACGGTCAAATGAAATTACGCGCCAAACAAAAATACAAGTTTCTTTCTGCTACATAGTATATGTATATAAAAGTAAAGTTGGTGACCTTAGTCGAGGGTCACCCGAAGGCTCCCTTTTCATTAGCTACTATTATATACATACTGACGCAATAATAAACAACGAGCGAAGTTTTCTTTAACAAAATATATACCACTCGCTTTATTTGTAAGGTTCGAAAGGGTTGTGTGGGGTTTTACTGTGAGAGGGAGTTGGAGATCGAACATAAACTTCAACATTTTGACCCCACTCTTATGGCCATCAGCGTTGTGTCTTTCTCGTTCTCCTGATGCTTCAACCTGGTGTGGCTTTCCCTACTACACCTTATCAGCAACTTTTCTCCAACTGATCTGACTTCTGTCTTGGCTGAGCTATATAACAGTTCAACACCCACTCAATCGCCCACTCGATCTTTGGAACGGCATGCTTGATCGTCATCAAGCGGAAATAACTTTCATGCAGTTCAGACGTCACTCTCTTCCGGTGTATCAGTCTCTGAGTGTATCATGGGATTTTTTACCTTGTCCCATTTCATCAGCTAAGCACGCCCACGCGATCTCTTTCGATTACTGGCCATTGGAATGTGTCACTTCCTTCCGGTGCATCACTTTGTAATGGCATATTTGCTCGGGCCGAAGGTCAAAATACAACACTACTACACCGAGTAGTAGGGTAGGGCACTACTCCATTCCCTGGACTGTTCCACTCTACCCTTCATCCTTACTTCTATTGTAAGAATGCTGAGTTTTAAGCAAGGTAGCATCAACTACTATTTTTGAGTCTTTGGTATGACTCGACCTGGAATTGAACTCCGGTTTCCTGGACCATTGGCGAACACTCTACTCATTAGACCAATGCTTTTTTGATTTGTTTAGGTTTTATGGCATATCAATCTTCGTAGGTTATTTAATGCCAAATTCGTTTTTATACAAATAAACAGTTTTATTTCAAACAATTCAGTTTAGTATAAGTATAGTTTTTGTTTACACACAGTTAAATGTCAAAACAGCTCTATTTCAAATAATACAGTTTAACATAAGTAAGCGGTTTAAATGTCAAAACAGTTCTACTTCAATCAATTCAGTTTAGCATAAGTATACAGTTTAGTTTTATTTGACCCATAGATAGGACCCTATCAGGTGCTACCACTCCGGACTAGAGTGGACTTGGGAGTGATGGCAATGAAGGGGTACTTCGCATTACCCAAAGATGCAACATTACTGAAATCTCATATCAGATTGTTTAGTATCATATCTAGGACACTCGTTGCGAGTTGGGTGGGTGTCTTACATTCTCTGCAGAGAAGCAGTCTGTGTATTCTATAGCCCCAGCTGACTAGGCAATGTATATCCTTATGCACACACGCATTCACATATGCAATTATGCAGATACTCTAACAATTGAAGTTTTCTTTTGTCTACGGTTTCAATTTAATTTTTAACTAGAATTATTTATAGAGAGATACTCTTACAATTGATGTTTCCTTTTGTTTACGGTTTCAATTTAATTTTTAACTAGAATTATTTATAGAGAGATACTCTTACAATTGATGTTTCCTTTTGTTTACGGTTTCAATTTAATTTTTAACTAGAATTATTTATAGACAGATACTCTTACAATTGAAGTTTTCTTTTGTCTACAGTTTCAATTTAATTTTTAACTAGAGTTATTTATGGACAGATACTCTAACAATTGATGTTTCCTTTTGTCTACAGTTTCAATTTAATTTTTAACTAGAATTATTTATAGACAGATACTCTTACAATTGATGTTTCCTTTTGTTTACGGTTTCAATTTAATTTTTAACTAGAATTATTTATAGACAGATACTCTTACAATTGAAGTTTTCTTTTGTCTACGGTTTCAATTTAATTTTCAACTGGAATTATTTATAGACAGATACTCTAACAATTGATGTTTCCTTTTGTCTACAGTTTCAATTTAATTTTCAACTGGAATTATTTATAGACAGATACTCTTACAATTGATGTTTCTTTTTGTCTACGGATTCAATTTAATTTTTAACTAGAATTATTTATATAAATCGTTTGATCTCAATATCTCATGCAACATGTCATAAAAAACCCAAACAAACGCACACACACACACACACACACATGGAGACATATACATATATGAAATAGAATGGAGACATAGGTTGGTACAGGAACATCTAAATGTACAAATTTTGCAGTAAAAATTTAATAAAGCCTATTCGGCTAGTTTGAAACCAAGCACTTGCCACACCGACAGGAATTGCCTTCTAAATGTGTGTGTATCTTTAAGATGAACAAAACTGATTAGACAAGCAGGAATATGTATTTATATGAATTGTGCTCAACTTGTTTCGACCTAACGTCTTCCATAAAACTAAGATTTTTTTGTGTGAAAAAAAGATTTTTGAAGAGTTTTTATTTTATTTCTAAGTTTATAAAAGAATTAAGATACCACAAAAAATCAGCTGGTAACATAGCATATCCATTCTTTAAATATATATAGTTTTCCACAAACAGACTGTTTCGTTGTATCGCAACACTTCATTGTGGCTAGACATGCCGGATGCTTCAAGCTGGGATCGAAACTCGCCTAACTTTACGTTAGACTGATAGCTTATCTCTCAGACATTTTGCGTTAACTCGAGAATTTAGGGCATTTTTTTTTTGTATCAACATTTGTTTACATTTTTACGCATTCGGATACTAGAGCGCTCAATTCGTTAGAAGAGCTTTTGAATTACGGGAGTGGTTGCTGTTAATTCCTTCACCAGAGTACTCAACGCCCGGGAGGGGACCATATATATATATATATATATATATATATATATATAATGTTGAATCATGAATAATTTCCTTTGTGATTACGCATTTTTAAACGTTACCAGATATCACCTGATTGAAGAATGTCTCCATTGGTCATTCTTATTCTAATAGTGAAAGAAATCATATCATTTCATCTTTGATCTCACGCTCCTAAAATGAAGGAGGCGAAACTGCATATACTTCTTATAACGTAATGGGAGTTGTATAACAAAAATATCTAGTGAATATATGGCATACGTGACCGCCAAGTAAGAAACAGGTTTTCAAAGTTTTGGATGACACGTCATTTATAGATGAACATAGACCTGGGCGTTTATCATATGTCGATCAAGATGCTTTAAGAGAATTAGTTGAATGCAATCTGCACGAAAGTACTCGAGAATTAATACTTGACCTCAACACATCCTAATCTACAATCTACCGCTACTTGAAAAAGATAGGGAAAAATGGGCGAGCTGATCGTTTACATTTTAGCTTTTAAAGTGAAGATTGTTTTGATAGAGGTGTGACCCTTTTAAATTCTAGGATTCCTGTCTATGAGTGTCCTAATGAAGTAAATTATCCGTGAAAACCTCTGACTTCAGCAGAGTTTATATATATATATATATATATATATATATATATATATATATATATATATATATATTCAAGTCTCATTAAATAAGTTTCCAGACTTTTTTCGTATGGGCACTTTTATTGATAGTAGACTCATGAAACTCTAGTCCCCTTCGAAGTAATCTCCTCCAGCTGCAATGCACTTGTTGTACCGTTCCAACAACTTCTGGAAGGCCCCATCGAAGTCCTCTTGTGTGGGCGTGTCAATGACCTTCGTCATAGCCTCTTTCATCTCCTCAGTTGTCACATAACAACAGCCTCTAAGTTTTTCCTTGAGCTTAGGAATAAGCAAAAGTCACAGGGAGCAAGGTCTGGACAATAATGAGGATGAGGAACTATCTTGATGCCCATCTTGGTCAAATACTTTGTGACAAGGATGGAACTGTGGACTGGTGTATTGTCCTGGTAGAAATTCCATGGACCCAATTTGAAGAGTGCTGGCCTCTTCCGACGGAATCTCTTCTTGAACTCCTTTAAAACCTCAACATAGTATTCCTTGTTGACTGTCAGTCCAGTAGGAACCCAGTGCATGTAGACCATGCCAGTGCTGTCAAAAAAAAAAGGATCATCAAAAGTTTGTGGGTGGATTTGCTCTGTCTGGCCTTCTTGGGTCTGGAAGATCCAGCATACTTCCACTGGGAACTCTGTCTCTTGGTCTCTGGGTCATTGCAGTAGATCCAGCTTTCATCGCAGGTCACCAGATCATCAAGAACTGCGGGATCTAAATTGATCAGCTCGAGCATCTCTCTGCTGCCATAACAACGTCTTTCTTTCTGATCTTCTTGGGACAAACTTCGCGCAAATCTTCCGCATCTTCAGTTCCTCGCAAATAATTGTGTGTGCAGTTCCCACACTGACATCAAACTGTGCACTTATTGTCTCCATAGACACACGGTGGTCCTTATCCATGAAATTCTTTATTTGGCCAATCAACTGTGGTGTTCTGACTTCCTTACTCCTCCCACACCTCTCATCATCCCTCACAGACTCCCTGCCTTCCTTGAATCTCTTATGCCACTCAAAAACTGATGCTCGAATGATCCAAGATGGTCCAAAAGCAGTCTGAAGCATTCCATACGTTTCTGTGGCATTTTTCCAAGTTCAAAAAAGAATTTTATTGCCTATCGTTCTTCTAAAGAGTCCTCACGTCCAGATTGCATTTTTGAAATTCACCAGCTGTGACAATCAGGCTTGAGTAGGGTGTATTCCCATTCCTGCTATAGCTGTTAATTTGAACATGAAATCATAAAAATTGGTCAGTCATCTCATTAGCTATATAGCAATAACATGCTGAATTTTCAAGAGTCTACGATAATCTTAAATGCCTGTACAAAAAAAGACTGGAAACTTATTAAAGACACCGCGTATATGTATCTACAAGTATATATATATATATATATATATATATATATATATATATATGTATTTTTATATACGTATTTACACATATATATTTATATATACATATTTATATATATATGCATATATATATATAAAATTTTTATACATATATATATGTATCTACAAGTATATATATACATATATATATATTTATTTATATTTATATATCTATATATATATATATATATTTATATATACATATATATATATATATACATATTCATATAGTTATATATATATATATTTATATATATATAATTATATGTATATATATATATATAAAATTACATATAATTTATATATATATATGTGTGTGTGTATCTACAAGTATGGACTTTGTGTAAACTTATATAATTGTCTATTTATATAAAATTTATATACTTATTTATACATAAAGAATATTGTTGCTGGTCGAAAGAGAGAAAGAAATATTTTTAAATGAGTAGCTCCACTAAAAGATGTGCATTTTTTTTGAAGATTTATTTATTTATTTATTTTGTTCTTACATGCATGTATGTTTCCAGCTTGATGATTTCGTCAGAGAACATATATGGCACAAAGCCTGGTGTACTCAATGAGACGTGAGCTCACTTGTGTTTGCAAACATTCACAAGGCCTTGTGCTATATATGCTATCTGAAGAAATCATCAAGCTAGAAATATACATGTATATAAGAACAAAATAAATAAGTAAATCCTTAAAAAATACAAATCTCTTCGTGGACCTACTCATTTCAAAATAATTGTTTGTTCATACTTAAAAAAAAAGCATCTGTTGTAGTCCGAGGTTTTCACGGACAATTAACACCAGTAAGACATTCACAGACCCAAATCCTGATATTAAAAAGAATTAAGAAATCGAAAGAAAAAAAGGAACGCTCTGACCTTTATCAATCGCCTGAAGTAGAGCACAAATATATGGAATAATAAAAACCTAAATTACCAAATTCATATTCAGTTGCGGACCTTTTCATTTTAAAATATTTACTTTTCTATCGTTGGCCCAATATATATATACATATATATATATATATATATATATATATATATATATATATATATTTGATTGGGACAATATTATTGATTCAAATTGCCCTCAGGTACAAGAAGCTGTTGTCCCCATCTTCAGTAACATTAGAACTTCTTGCCTCCGAGGGACGAGAATTACATGCTAAAAAGTTCTCTATAGTTCACGTCTGTCAGACTGCATAAAGACCTGCTGATAAGTATTCTCTGATTACTCGTGATAGTTTGTGTCAAGATGCATTGGTCAACGTGCAGTTCGAGATTAGGAAAAGAAGGTTTTTTCATATTTTACACAGCAATTAAAAAAAGATCACGTCTAAAAATGCAAAGTGAAATAAAATAATAAGAAATCCAAACACGAACGGGAGCGTTCTTGCATGTCATCATTTCAGAAACACGTTCTCGCCATTTAGAATTTTTATTTTTTTTATTTCTTTTCAGAGCCACCGTTTCGTACTTCATTTATTCATTTTTCCTTTTTATTTTTTTTGTTGAAAAGATTTTTTTTTCGTTATTTTCTTTATTTTTGAGTGTGCCTATTTGTAACTGCTTTATTGTCTATATTTAAATGATTTATCATTTTGAAGTGGTTGTCTTTTCAGAGATATGCAGTTTTCGACCCAAAAAATAAAACAAAGAAGAGCAATTAATGAAATATGTTGAGTATGTCAAGTCACGTGATCATGTAAGGTTTTCTTTTTCTTTTTCTTCATTCAAATTATTTTTATTCATCACTTATGTCAGCGTACTTTCAGTTATCATTGCTTTTGATTTCTTTTGGATCAATATTTTCCTTTCATTTGGGAATGCTGTTGTAGTTAACAAGCATCGAAGTACATACTGACATGCAATATATATATATATATATATATATATATATATATATATATAGTTATGGGACAGCATAGAGAATCTCAAGATAGTCATTTACCAAGCTTAAGTTTGTCACAAGGCCAGATGTATGGAGCCTCGAACCTGCTAGTCAGCAAGCCATGCACGTCAGTCATTACACCATACAAAGTATTCCAACAAGCTCAGCGGAGCTTACGTTTAACTTCAAGCAAAAAGTATGAGGCACCCAGTGAGGACCACAATCACAGTTCAGTACTAATCATAGGTTAGTTTGGCACAAGCTCAAAAGTATGAGTCACCCAGGGAGAATCGAACTAATTAGAATTGGTCTGCGAGCCTACATCGCGAAACATTACTCGAAGCAAAGCCTCTTAGAACTGAAATAAGCCCAACCTTTTTGGGGCTAAAAGCCATAAGTCTGGGGCATCTTAGCAGAATAGAATTCACAACCTAGTAGTATTGACTTTTAAATATATATATATACATCATCATCTTGTCGTGCCGCTTGCACGGATATCCTTGACCCTCTCTCGCCACTTCTCCCTATCGTTCATCACCTCCGGCAGGTCTTCAGAGCTACATCCCGTATCCTCACATAGCTGCTGTATGTATGTTCGAGCAGGTCGTCCTGCTTTTGCTCGGCCATATGTGGGGGTCCATAGGAGTACATTACTTATGATCTCGTCTCTGCTTCTCCAGCAGTGTCCTACATGTCTGGTTCGTCTAACGTACCTTATATATATATATATATATATATATATATATATATATATATATATATATATATATACTTACCTTATTATCAAGAAATTGTGAAATTCTTAGTTGGTTAATTTTATTCTTTTTTCTTTTTAATATATATATATATATATATATATATATATATATATATATATCAACTACTAGCATCATTGAAAAAAAACTTCAATAACCTCGAAATTAAAACAATCACAAAGACAATTAGGAATTTAATTAATAGTAACAATAGCAATGCACATATCGAATCCTGAACGGGGTTTATGAAATTTCATGTCTTAAAAACTATTGTCATTAAAAACTATGTGGTCGAAACTGTTCGTAATCTTAATGAGCGAATTTACGATCACAACAGCTATTAAAAAAATATTTATAACAGTTTAATCAAACATAATTTAGAAACTTATCACAAGTTTAATATTAAAGATTTCAAGATGTTTGTTAAAGCGATAACCATTACTCCACGGGCACCTCCATTTATTATGTATAAATGGAGGTGCCCGTGGAGTAATGGTTATCGTCGTAGGAAATGAACACGGCGACACGAGTTCAAATCCTGGACGAAACTGATTGCATTTCACATAGCACTAATACCCTTGGGAAAGGTATGAATCGAATTATTCTCCCTCCATGATGGTGAATAATAGGACAGACTTGGTTCTTCAGCCTTGGTTAGGCAACTAGTCTAGGAGAAGGAAAACTCTGAATTCAAACCTGTTAAACTCCGCTTAAAAATTGACCTTGTGTCATATCCTGCCCGAGCGGAGGGGTTGGTAAATAGGGTTAATGTACATAATAGAATTTTTTAATCTGATATAATTTCAAATCACAATACTCTCAAGCAGAAACCGGTTTTTTTCAATTTGCCCCTTTATTTTATCAGATTGTGGTTGAAAAGTTATAAAATCCCTTGTCTAAAATAATTCTTTTATGTATACTACGATAGTATGGGGTTTCCTCCAGGACTTGTTCAATATTGCTCGCAGCATTCTTGTGTAGTTGTCGTCTAAAATATTGAACAAGTCCTGGAGGCAACACCCCACAAAGCACCAACTATACGGACACCTACCTCCCATCACGAAAACTATCAAAGTTAGACGAACCAGACATGCAGGACACTGCTGGAGAAGCAGGGACGAGCTCATAAGTGATGTACTCTGATGGACCCCCACATATGGCCGAGCAAAAGCAGGACGAACAGCTCGAACCTACACACAGCAGCTCTGTGAGGATACGGGATGTAGCCCTGAGGACCAGCCAGAAGCGATGAACGATAGGAAGGAGTGGCGAAGAGAGGGTCAGGGATATCCGTACTGGCGGCACGACATGATGAAGATGCTGATAGTATGATAGATAAAGAGATATTTGAATTAAACAAAGATAGAAAGAATAATGCTAACACTGACAAAGACAGATAGATATGTTATGGAATATTTATTATTAGTAGATATGAACTATTAGTAAGTAAAGTTGGCGACCATAGTCGAGGGCGACCAGAAGGCTCTTTTTTCGAGAGCTACTACACCGAGGTGTTCGGAAGGGTGCTACTCCTTTCCCTGGATTGCTCCACTTTAATCTTGCTCCGTACCTTATAATGCTGAGTGTTCAGCAAGAAGGCCTCAACTACCATTTTTTGAGTCTTTGATATGACTCAACCTGGGATTGAACTCCGGTCTCCTGGATCATTGGCGAACACTCTAACCGCTAGGCCAATGGGCCGGTTTGATATGAACTATCATCATCATCATCATCATATCGCGCTGGTAGCACGGATATCCCTGACCCTCTCTCGCCACTCCTCCCTATCGTTCATCGCCCTAGGTAGGTCTTCAGGACAACATCCTGTATCCTCACATAGCTGCTGAATGTACGTTCGAGCTGGTCGTCCTGCTTTTGCGCGGCCATGTGTGGGGATCCATAAGAGTACATCTCTTATCAGTTCATCTCTGCTTCTCCAGCAGTGTCCTGCATGTCTGGTTCGTCTAACTTGAATAGTTTTCGTGATAGGGGGCAGGTGGCCGTACAGTTGGTGTCTTGTGGGGTGCTGCTGCCAGGACGTGTTGAGGATTGCACGCAGCATTCTTGTGTAATTGCCATCCAGTTTCTTCTCCAGCCGTTTTGTTAGCGTCCATGTAGTGCATCCATATAGCAATATCGATGTGACCGCTGCCTGGAAGAAACTGCGTTTCATTTTATCGGTTAGGTCTGATTTCCATATAGTCGATAGCCTATTGATAGCTGTCCATGCTTTCGTTAGCCTCGTTTCGATGTCCTTTTCTGTTGATTCGACGCTGCTTCCTAGGTACGTGGATTTGTCTACTAGTTTAAGTGGGGTTCCTTCTAGAGTGGCGATGTCCCCCGTTTGGTTATAGCACATATATTCCGTTTTGTGTGCATTAACATAGAGGCCTATGCTTGCTGCTGCTTGTTCCAAAGTATGCAGAAGAGTTTCGGCTTGGTCAGGTGTATTTGCCAGTATCGCTATGTCATCGGCGTAGTCGGCGTCGGTAATTGTTGTTGCGGGTATCTTCTGCTTCTTTTCTTCGTCAGTTCGAAGCCATTCTCTTTGATTTTGTCAATCGATGTTCCAAATCCGTAGTCTAGACAAATGATAAAGAGGTACGGGGCCAGCGTGTCCCCTTGTAGTACTCCTGCTACAATGTCAAAGTATTCTGTGTCCCCATCCGGTGATCGTACTTTTACTTTAGTGTTTCTATAGAGAATTGTTATTGCCGCTACGGTTTCTTTAGGTATGCCGTACGCTAGTAGGATTTGTTCCATCTTTCCTCTGTGAATGGAGTCGAAAGCCTTGGTAAAGTCGACAAATATTAATGTCGCTTGTAGGTTCTTTGCCCGTACACCTTCAAGGATTCTGCGGATGGTTAATATTTGTGAGGTCGTGGATCTATTTCTTCGGAAGCCATTTTGGTTTTTTCTAAGTATGATGTCGATTTTGGGTTCTATTCGGTTTCGTAGTAGGGCATTGTAGATTTTGGCAGCTATGGATGTAAGTGTTATGCCTCGGTAGTTTTTGGCTAATCCGAGGTCCCCCTTTTTAGGGAAGGGGAGTATGCATCCCTTCATCCATCTATCTATCGGATTTTGATTGTATACTGCGTTGCAGTGTCGGAGCAGTATGTCGTCGAATTGTCTGGTCTTCCATACTTCCGGGGGAATTTCGTCCAGCCCTGCAGCTTTCCTATTTTTAATTTTTCTGAGAACCGAGTCGAGTTCTTCTTGTGTGAACGGTCCTAGTTTAATGTCTAATTGTTTGCTAATTATTCTTGTGATTGGTTCATGCGTTATTTTTGGTGGGTTTCCAAGTAAGTTTTCGAAGTGCTGTTTCCACAGTTTTATTCTTTCTTGTTGGTTTGCTGCTTTAAGTTTAGCTTTGGCTGTGTTCTTTCTTCTGCTCACTTCGTTTATTGTTTGCCAGGCTATTCTAGATTGTCTATCTTCCACCGAGTCTCTAATCTTATCTATCTGATTTTGAATGTATTCTGTCTGTTCCTTTATATATATGCCTGCTAATTGATATTGTGCCGTTTTTAGTTTTAAGGCATTTGTGTTTGTTGGGTTTTTTCGATAGTTTTTGGAGACTGTTTTCACTAGTGCACGTTTTTCTCTCACCGCTAAAGTTTCCCATGGGACTCTATATTTAGTTTTAAGTTTTGTTGGAATGTATTTTGCTGCTGCCTCGAGGTGTGCATTGACGAAGTTTTCATATTCGTCGTTTGGTGTACTTTTTTCCGTCTTTTCTTGTAGTGTTTCGAATCTGTTTCTTAATTCTAATACGTATTTATCTCTTATATCTTTGTTGTTTAATAGGGCCCAGTCATAGTGTTTGGTGGTCGCTGTTCGTTTGGCGTTTTTTCGTAGGCTTAACCGTATTTTCGCCGTGACTATTCGGTGGTCGGTGGACACACCCTCAAAAGAGGAGTATGCCTCGCAATTCAATGCACTATTTTTCCATTTCTTGTTCATAAGGACGTAGTCTATCTGAGCTTTAGTGTTGTTTGCGTACGTGTATGTCCATAGTTTGCCCTCTCTTTTTGGTAATTTGTATTGAGGCATGCTAATCTATTTTCTATCATGAAATCTGTTAGATGTTGTCCATTCCTATTTGACGTGTTGTGAAGGCTGTATTTGTTGTTTCCGTTTTTCCCGATTTGGGCATTCATGTCTCCGCCAATGACTAACATGTTGTGTTTCGGAATGCTACGCACTAATGAGGATAACTCATCGTAGAAGGTGACTAGTTCATTTTCTTCACTAACATTGGTGGGGCAGTAGCATGAGATGATTGTTGCTCTGGGGTTTCCGTTAAATGTAGCTGCCATCATTCTAGGTTGTATTTTCTCAACGCTATTAAGCGTTTTTAATGCTCTAGGTCCTATAAGTAATCCTACCCCTCCTACTGCGGCGTTGACAGAGTTTTTCCATGCGAATACAGTGGCAAGCGACCAGCCATTGCCAGTTTCGTGATATTTGATTTCTTCGGAGTGCACACACACATACGCACATACACAAACATATATATATATGTGTGTGTGTGTTGAGACAGAGACAGATAGATTGATATGATATAGATTAAAAAAAAAGAATTTTGAAACGCAAATGACATCACACAAATTTGAAAGAGAACATGTTAGAAATAAAATGGGCAAATTTTAATGTTGATTTAAATCTATAAAGTTTTTCTTCATTTTTTTTTTAGTAATGAGTTGTACATTTGCATTATTTTAAAGTTCCATTTGCTATATTCATAAAGGTGTTTTTAGACATGAAGTTGTCTATTTTATATTAACCTAATGTTGCTTCTATGTAAAGAGACTCTATTGTTAATTATTTGTGTACATTCAATATAGACTTCGTTGTAGTTGGTATATTTGCTTATGTAGACTATATTTTCTGAATTGCGGCTTAAATTTCTATTGATTATACTTGTTTTCTGGTTTTTGAAGGTAAAGTATTTTCCTTCAATGATTATATTACATGCTCCACATCTTTGTTTTTCTTTTTTACATTTTGAGACTGCATGCGTTGTGTGCTCCCAGATTTAGATGAGGTTAGTGTGTGTTTTGAGTCTTTTGGTTGTCGTTTACTTTTAATGAATTTTTGTGGTCTAATATGTTTTTGATTCCATTATTGTTTTTGAGTTGATCTAGATCTTTGATATTTCTATGAATAGTTCTAGGTTGCTTTTGTTGTACGCTTGTTGCTATGTTTTTTGGAAGGTTCGTAGTTCCTCTAATGGAATTTCTTCTGCTAATTCAAATCCCTTATTTTTATCACTGTTGTGAAAGATTTCGCATAATTCTTTTAGGCAAGTTTATCGGCGGTTTTTGTTGGTGACTATGGTGCAGGTACTATACGTTAGGTTAAAAGGGATGGATTTTATGCTGCTTTTGGAGTGATGGCTTTTGAAATGGAAGTATTGTTGGGCGTCTGTGGGTTTATAGTAGAATATCTGTGATAAATTGGCTATTTTGATTTTAATGAGGATGTCTAAAAATTATGTCCTATGGTGAATGTTATTTTAGAGAGTAGGAATAAGTTATGTAAATCGCTAATGTTACCCCATGAGCATTTCGAAAATATGAAACAGTCATTCGGGTATCTTTTAAATGATCTAATGAATTCTGTTTTTATATTATTGCTGTATGTTTCCTCGATAATTTCATAAAGATTTTCCTCTATGCTAAGATTAGGGCGGCATAAGTCGGTACTATTTTGGTTCCCATAGCTGTTCCTCAGGTTTGGATATAATTCAGGTTGTCGAATTGGAAAACGTTATTTTTAGGATTAGACCTACACTATTAAGGATAATTCTTTAAAAAAAAGTGTCGGTATAATTTTTTTCGGATATCTTTCCATCCAAAATGAGATGGTATGTATTCTTTGTTTAATGGCATATCAACCTTTGTAGGTTATTTAATGCCAAAGCTATTCTCCTAGAAGAACAGTAGTGGTACTATATAACCCATAGTTGGGAGGATAAGGGGGTTCATACGTTTCCCAAGGGTATTTACCCGAAAGTGAACGTAATAGCGCGATTGGACTACGAACTCGCGTACTACGATTTCACAGTCCAGCGCTTTAACCATTACACCACTAGGACCCCCACCAAAATGAGATGGCTTGTTTTCCTTATTCATGGGGTATATTTATATATAGGTTTGTGATATCAACGGATTATATTAGGATCAGATTTTTCTGGTATGGAGTTTTAAAAATTTGGTGTCATCTTTAAAGTAGATTTTTATCTTATATAGGAATGGTTGTAGTAGAATTATTTATTAGTTTGCTGTGTCTGTTGGTGGGCCATTATTGATATGTCAATATAAGTTAAAATTCAAGGTCATTAGGATTTAAATTTTGATGCATTCAGAATTTTGTGTTTCTACAGCTATCTTTATTTTCTCCGGCTGGATTTTAAGTAATGCGTGAAAATTACAAGTTTTTCGAAGTCTTTTTTTATATATTAAGATTTTATTAAATCATGATTATACATAATTGATATATATATATATATATATATATATATTTCATTTCCTTAACTGCCAGATGATTGTTGTTTTGCAAAAAACTCCATGAAACCCAAGGGTCGCAGTCTAAACTCCATGAATTAAATATATATATATATATATATATATATATATATATATATATATATATCTAATATGTATTTAGTAATTATTATTATTATTATTATGTAATAGCTCTATCCAAGATATTGAGCACTCTCCATATTATATTGCACTTAGTTCGACACAAACCCACAAAGTGATTTGGTGACAACCAACACTGTTATATATATATATATATATATATATATAATATTGATAAATCAACGATGGAAAATTGAGCTGTAGTGGTGAACAAAGCTCTGAGCAGATGATAACAAGAACGTCCCGTTAACCGTTGCACTAATATCATATTTCACTATCGAATTGAATAAAAGAAATTACAGGTTTTCTTTAAAGAAAAAAATTTGAAAATACATTTTTCAAATTTGTTTTGCTGTATGAAAAATTGATCGGTTAAGCATCTGTTGAGCGTCGTTAATGTTTAGATGGCTGAACACTTAGTAGCAGTAAATACTTATCGTATATATACGTATAGTGAATGAACATTTAAGACCATTTTTGGTAACATAAGCAAAAAAGTTGGCATAAAGAAAACACGGATCATGAAATGGAATTATAAGGGTACGTCAGACAACAGACTTAACAAAGACGTAGTCGAATATATATATATATATATGTGTGTGTGTGTGTGTGTGTGTAGCTTCGTAAAATATATCTTACACAAACTAGCTCATTTCATCGATATTTCACTGCGTCTCCCTCAAGGTATCGCTGTTATCTTCACGTTCCACAACCTTTTCGATTCCCAGCAAGGTCCAGGTATTCATATATACCAACCCCTCCACTCGGGCAGGATATGACACAAGGTCAATTTTTAAGCAGAGTTTAACAGGTTTTAATTCAGAGTTTTCCTTCTCCTTGACGAGTTGCCTCACCAAGGCTGAAGAACCCAGTCTGTCCTACTATTTACCCATAGCTGGAGGAAGAATAACTAGGGTATTAGTGCTATGTAAAATGCAAATAGCATGGTCAAGGATTTGAACTCGTGTTGCCGTGTCCATTTCCTACAACGATAACTATTACACCACGGGCACCTCCAAAGTTCAGGTATTGCCCTGGTTTTTCTCCTTTTTTTACTTTCGCTCTGTGGTCTGTTGGTAGATCAAAATCCACAATGTAATTGGTTCTTTTTTTTCTTGCTAATTAACACATAGTCTGGTCTTCTGGCCTTTGTTGCGTGATCCGTTTGTATCTTGTCAATTTTCAATTTCTTGTCAATACCATTTGTCAATACGGTGAAATTTCAGTCATTTGAACAATTCCCAGTGGTTCTTCATTCCAGCCCAGTTTTACTTTCTTTGGTAATTGTTTGCTGCATTCACTTATTAAGTGATTAATTGTTTCATCACTCTCGCAACTTAGATTACACTTACTTTTCTCTGGTGCATTATCATTACATCTCATATACTTATAAAATCCACAATACCCATTTAAGTAATTGTTTAAATTTCCGAGACGAAGTTTAATAATCTTTATCACTTTGTATATTCGAACAATTGTCTTTATCTTCATTGTTATACGTTTTGACCGATATATTCTTCGGCCTTCTTCAGGTGTTTCATATGTACCATAGCTATATACATGAATATGCGAAATTTACATGGGACGTTCATTACATATATACATAGAACATAGGAATCTCGAAATACGAAAAACACATAACGACTTCTCAGTTCAGGTACGAACCTTTTATTACTTTTGAGTTTAAAGGTTCTTCGACATAAGGAGAGAGACACAATCTTTCTATGATGGCTTTTTCATCTGGCCCCCATCTCGCGCGGCGCCCATAGCGCGCAAGTTCGTCTCGCCTCAGCGAGCCCCAAAAGTCGACAGTTTAGTCCGCTGTCTAGTTTCAACCCTCTTAACTTTTCAAATTCCCAAAATCCTCCGCGCGCTTCCGGTGCGTGACGTCATTCGCACTCCGTCACCCTGTTCCTCATCTCGGGCTATTGTGACATCTCTGAGTGACACGTCCGCTCTGCGCGCGCACGCGTTAACACCTGCATTAATGTTGCACCTAACTAACCCATGTACTGAGCCGAAAGGTTCTCAGCCTAACTAAACCCAAAGGCATGAACCGATCTCCCTCGGCCATTATATTACACGTCTAACTCGGGAGCATACACAGAACCTCAAACCGAACCCTTTATTTAAATCTCGCTTGTAGATTGTTCAAATTCCGTTAACAAGTGTTATTCTCTAGTAAGTATTCTTTGTTATTTATCTGTTGTTGAGATTGAACCTACAACCTCCAGATGATTTCATTCAGAAGCACTTTATAACCAAACGCCTCTATCCATTGCGCCTTGTGGTTCAGTTTGAAGTTCTATGTAGGCTTCCCAATTCGACATGAAACACTTAAAGAAGGTCGAACGACGTATCACCTGAAAAATGTTGTGAGTATAACAACAAAGCCGAAGACAAAAGTCTGAATATTCTATGGGGAATAGAGTGTTCGCCAATGTTTCGGGAGATACAGGTTAAATCCCATGTCGAGTCATACCAAAGACTCAAAAAATGGTACTCGATGCCACCTTGCTTAACACAGCTTTATAAGGTACGGATCAAGGGTAAAGTGGAACAATCCAGGAAATAGCGCAGCGCCCTCCGCTACATCTCGCGCCCTGGCGTCGATGCCGACAGCATTAATTTGCTGTTGGTTTTGACCCCAGCGGGCGCTGTCCAGCATAGGCAGACTTGAGGCTGGGCCAGATTCGGGTGGGCAAGCTGCATGATTGACACCTTTGAATAGTACTGGACCTG